>JAPPVO010003100.1:0-18557 GCA_030407325.1 Camellia japonica
ATAAGTTTATTTTTTTCAATTCAAAAAATATATTCAAGTTAAAAAAAAAATTTCAACGGAATATTTAAACTCTTTCAATTGAAAACACAAAGTCTTATAAATTACTAGGGGTGCTCGTGGTTTGGTGGTTCGGCGATTCGGTTGCGGCCAAAGGAATCTCAAATCCGCTATCCGTCCGCCAAATTGGCGGATTTGAGAAAATCAATCCACAACCGTCCGCTCGTCATCACGCATCCATCCAAAATGCGGCGGATCGGTTCGGTTCGGTCGGTTTTGGCGGATCGGTGTATCCGCTGCTCACCCCTACTACATGATAACATGGGAATTCTATGTCTCTTCAATTAAGTACTTGAGAACATTTCTTTAGTAAAACCATAACTTTAATTAAAATCAAATCCAAGAAAAAAAATTAGTATCAATAAAGTGCTCAAATTAATGGTTAGGAAATAGATTTCTCCCATGAAAAGGAAGTTTTAAACTATAAATATCAAGTATCCTGAAAACGTAAAATACAAAAAAAAGTTTTTTACTACTCGTGTTGAATTTAACACATTTTTTTGTCCTCAAGAAACCTACTTGGAAATTCTACTCACTTCGATAATTTGCACACTTGTGGGTACAAAAATATGAAAATAATTACAAACAAGAGCTGTATCAAATGCCAATATTGCGGCAAAAATTTTCTTCATCTATCTATAGGGCCCATTTGGTATCACTTAAGAGTTCATTTATAAGGTTTGTAACAAGAAAAAAAAAATTGCCAACTTTACCTATGGAATTGTTATGAGATCACTAAGATCAGGAATCCTAAAGTATTTGTGCCTCCATAGAATCCTACGCTTCAGTATTTACTTAGTACTTTTTATGTGCCTTTTCAGAAAGTTGGACCTTTTGCTTATACTATGTTATAAAACAAAGCTAATGACCCAAAAAAGTGCCCTAAATAAATGTAGTGCTCCCAGAAGAAAATCTGGGAACTCTAAATTTTACTGTTCAACTCAAATATTCAACAAATCTAATCATGAAACTTCAATCCATGAGTTAATAGAGTAGCTGAAACTTATGGTTACACAGTACTACTATACTGCAAATATGAAATTAGACAAAGAGAAGACTTCATACAGATCATATTCTAAAGAATTTTAAATTAACAAAGGAATTAGTAACACATTTATCTATTGGTAAACAATGTAAATAAAATAAAAATAGAAACAAAGATAGCCATCAGAAATGAAAGAATAAAGAAAGAACATTCAGTAGAAATGAAGAAACTTAACAGAGTATACTAATAAGAAAACATTTAGAGAAGTTAATCTCACCTTCATAGTACAATCTAATAGGGCAACAACAATATATTTTGAATCAGGGCTAACAACAACCACTAGAATGTCATCATTCATTTTCATATTCCGTGCATGAGAGACTGTTAGAAGCCTAGAAACCTGTAACCAGACCAAACCAACTTATCATTACCAAAATAACAAATGTGGAAGTTTCACTATTTAGCAATCTAAAGACATCCAAAACATTAATCAAATTTGAACAACCATAATATTCCAACACATATTGTGCTAGGAAGATATATAGAAAGAGCAGGAGAAGCAGACTAAAGAGATAAGCAAACTGTAACATAAATGCATCCAGTTGATGCCTATACTGTCTATTCAAAAGCAAAACTATAAAAATATCCCAACTATGTTGAATACTTGAATGAACTCTGAAGTAGCAAGATAGGAGTCAAATCAATATTATCCATAAATTTCAGTGAACTTAGCTCAAAAGCAATCTGCAGCCGCAGGGTTTAAAAAAAGTATGTCTACATTAGTCCCTATTAGATGGGGGTTGGGAGGGGTAAATTGGGTAAAGACCTAACCTTTGGCATAATTTGTAGACAGTGTATACTAAGAAAGTTTATTTTGATCCCAAAGCACAATGTACAAGAACAATTAGTTCATGGAATAATATGGTGTTAGAAGTTTCCTATACAACAAGGCTTCTCAAGGTGAGAGAACTATACCAAAAACAGTACTTTGAAAAGAAAAGTGCTCAACAGAACAAATAGAAAGCTCATGTAGAATTAATACTCTTTACGAATATCAGGGAACAGAGCTAGAAAAGTAAAACTTGTCCAAGAAACAACATATTTTTCAAAAAGAAAAGAAAAGAAAAGAAAGTGAAGTCGTCACCATTCCATGGTATGATGAATAGTTCAAAGTCTTTAACAACACACAAACAGGCAGAGAGAAAGAAAGAGTATAAAGAACACACTTCACCAGGTTTTTGTGAAGTTTGGTACTCCAAGAACTTGACATCATGATCAATACTCCCCTTTACGAAACCATTTCCATCTGGAACAGCCACAATTGATTGGACGGAGCCACCATGAGCTTCCACTACTTCCACACAAGTACCATTACCAACATCAATAATTTCTAGAGTCCCAACTTTTGTACCAACAACTGCATACTTGTTACTAGGAACAAATAAACCACACAGCCCATACCCTAAATCAATAGTTCGATGGCAAGAACCAGTACTTGGATTCCATATGTTCACTGCACTATGGGGGGGGGGGGGGGGGAAGAAAAGCATCAATTAGTCGGTTTTATGTGGTTGAATGTTCTTGATAAAACATATTTTTTTCTTCATCCTTTTTTGTCGCAATGCACTGGAATTAACATATTGTAAGTCAGGTGTGTGTTGATTTGTTTTCTAAATATTTAATTGTTTGGAAGATCATTTGCGGTGATGGTGTACAGTATAGTGTGTATAAGAAAAGTAGCCCTATAGGCATATTGTCAAACACACAGTGAGCATGAAATTGATATTGTAACAGGACAACACAACAAGAATAACACAGCACCTAGAGGGGACAAAAGATTAAATTTCAGTAGGTTAAGAAGACAACCACAACACATAAAGGGCGTGACGGAAGCATGAAGCAAATCAAAGCTTTAAGAAAATTCTAAACTAACGAAAAATAGTAGGCAAGGGAGAAGAAGACGTACCAGGCTACAACGTGCAGAGTAGCAGATGCAGACGAAGCATTTCATGTGTTGGAAACAATGGTGCTCGCTCTCGCCGGTGCAGACGGTGGTGGCGGTGGAGCTTCGACATCAAGAGAGACAGAACTTCGAAATCGATAGAGAGAACTTAGAAATCAAAATCGAAATTACTATGAGATGAATCTTTCACCCCCTCTCTGAGATGAATCGAAATCACTGAGATGAATCATTGTTGATATTTCGAGATGAATCATTGTTGATTCGATCGACTGGGAGAGATTAGGGTTTAGAGAGAGAGAGAGAGAGAGAGAGAGAGATCGGTTTCCTTAAGGATGTTTCCTGTTTCTGAGATGTGAGAATATTAGATATAAAAATAAAATGAAAAAATATATATATAATCTCACGTTAATTAGGAGTTGTGATTAAAAAAAATATATAATCATATTTAATTAAAAAGTGACATAAAAATAAATACTATTGTTAGAAAATTTTGGTTTTATAAGGTTTATTTTGGGTGAACTTTGAGTTTAAAATTGAGTGGGTCCCAAACGTCTTTTGAGATGGGTCTAAAGAAGTGATGTGTTCCTTGCCGCAAGGCAAGTCACACTGTGAAAACGGTTCGTCAAAACCATTTATGAGTGAATGGAAAATTGACGTCGTTTTTGGGTTCGTGGAATGGACAATTTAAAGAAGTAAATGTGGGTTTTTATAAAATGGGTTGTCTCACATTGAAACTTTAAGAGAGTTTTTTTGTGTATATAAACTCTAGACTGCAACACTTGGGTTGGGCCTCGAAGAACACCCCTAGTTTGTAGATAGGAGGAGTTATGGACAAAGTGAACCTTAGCCTAAACCACCACACACGCGTGCACGTACCGCCGCCGTCTGGCAGAGCTGTGCCGGGTGTGGGTTGTGGGTCGAGTCGATTCTCATATTAATTTTTTGGACAAAATTTATTTGAATTTTTAAATAAAATTAAATTCAAATTTTGTACCAAAAATTGAATTAATTTTCTATCTAATTTTATCTCCTTCAGTCTGAAATTCCTCACAGATTCAAACTGTTTTTCAGTTATTAAACTTCCAGAAACTGCCCAACAGTTTCGGATTTAACTGCCAGCAGTTTACAGAATTCAAAAGTGTCCAGATCTGTTTGAATTTAATTTGTATCTGTTCGGAACAGTTTTGCATTTGTTCGTTCAAAAAACTGCACCTGCTCGATAGTTTGTGTTGCTTATAAATACCAGCCGTATTCCAGCATTTTACCATTCCGAAATTCAGCATTTCATGTCTTCCTTTTGCTCTGTTGCATGATATAATCTTCATATTTTATAGGAAAAAATTCAGGGAGTTAGAAAACAGGTTTTGTTCGCCGAACAAATTGTTTGGAGTGCTACTACAATTTGTGAAGATCATTGTATCCTGGGAGATAGACGCCATCAGTCCGTAAGCACTGTAGCGGGGTGAATCTGTCTTAAGGACAGAATGTCACACACTTGACTTGATCTTTTATTTATTAATTCGGTTCGATAAAATAAATTTGGTAAGTTATTTTTTTTATTTTGTTTGATTTAGTTTGAATTTTTTTTTTACATAGAAGATTGTTTCAACAATCTTAAGACAAATTCGAATTATTTTGTTTACAGAATTTTTCATTTATTTCCTTTCTTCTTACATAACACATATGGGTCACAAACGATTCAATCCGTTCTTAATTCATACATCCCTCTTAGGCTTCTTTCTTATCCTTTTAACTCATTTATGATGCTCAATGCATGCCTAAGAGTACTTAGAAATGAAAGAGAACGGAAAACGAAACACAGAACACCTTTACGAAATTTCTAAAACAGGGGTCCCCGCTCGAGCGTGGGTTCCGCCGCTCGAGCGGACCCTCATGGTCTGCAAAAGTACTGGTTGCCTCATTTTTACGCTCAAGCGTGAACTCGGATGCTCGAGCTGAAAGTCATTCTACATAGCTCCCTGCTCGAGCGTGAACTTCCCCGCTCAAGCGGACATCAATGTCTGCAAAAGTTATAGGAGCTCGCATTTCACGCTAGAGCGTCGCTTTCTCCGCTTGAGCGGACATGGCAAATTCTGGGTTTTCCAGAACTGTTCTTGAGGCTCAAATTCAACATTCAAAGGCTTTAAAACTCGAATTAAGGCACCAAAAATAGGGAAACACATTATATATCATGAGTATACAAGCAATATGAGGTCAATTGCTCAAAATCATAATCCAACCCTCAATTCATCACAACAAACACATAGATTCAAAGTTCAATTTCAATATACATATATCCATACTCCATAAACTCCTTGAATTACACATGCATGCTCATTTTTTACTCCAATTCCCTTTTAAATGACACCAATGATGTCTATAATCATGAAACTCAACAAAACCATGCTTGCATGTATGCTACAATGCTCAATTTTTCATAATCAACATATTTCATGCTAGTTTATGCAAATTCATGGCAACTTTATGCATGTATGAACATACCAACTTCAATTCAAGCTCTAGATGATCATCTCACTTGAATTCACAAAGTTACAACTTCAAACTTATGAAATCATAACCAATTACTCACCTAGAAACTTAAATCTTCCAAATTATGGTTAACTCTTGAGTTTATCTTCAAGATTCTAAGCCTCTTGATCAAACCTTCAATGTTGGCCCCTCTCTCTCATTCTAGCCGACTCTCTCTCTCTCTCTCTCTCTCTCTCTCTCTTGTTAGAGTAATCTCAGCCAAATTGAATAAGAAGAGAGGAGTTGAGTGTAAATGACCCATTTTATAGGCTCTTTCTTAATCACATTTCCTTATTACTAATTAATTGAGCACTATACCATCAATTTAATCTATTTAATTTGATCCGAATTAGTTTTCAATTAAATTTCACCGTAGGCTCTAAAAATTACGCTAATCACAATGGCGTAGTCAATTTCGGTTTCTGTGGCCGATAGGGCCTTCAATTTAAATTCTAAAGCAGATAATCAAACAAATTTTCCTACGGTGAATAAATAAAATTCAAAACCACATATATTTATATAAATGGCACTCAAAATTATATCAAACACATAATCACATTCATAATAAAGATCAATTAGCATAATACAGAGCAGGGTTATCACATTTGTGGTTGGCAAATTCTTGGATTTTGTGATGGTTGATTCTAAGACTGTGATCAGTCAAGTTCAAGATCTCCAACTCATTCTACATGACATTCATGCAGAAGGCATATCTCTCAGAGAATCCTTCCAAGTTGCAACCTTAATTGAGAAATTACCACAAGGTTGGAAGGATTTCAAGAACTACCTCAAACACAAGCGCAAAGAAATGTCTTTAGAAGAATTATTTGTGCGTTTGAGGATTGAAGAGGACAACCGCAATTCTGAAAAGCGGACTGGTAAGCATCCTTTGGAGTCTAAGGCAAATGTGGTGGAACATGTTCCAAAAGCAGAGAAACGGAAGTTTTTTGGAGAAAATTCATCACAAGGCTCTAAAGGAGGGGAAATTAAAAAGTACAAGTTTAATGGCAAGTGTTACATCTGTAACAAAAAGGAACATCGAGCCAAAGATTGCCGTAGCAAAGGCAAAAGCAAAAGAAGAACAAGCAAGAAGCCTGCTCAAGCCGATATGATCGAAGTGGACAATATTTCCAATGGTGTAGATAACATCAATCTTTCTGCAATTGTTTCCGAGGCAAATCTTGTCGGAAATCCTAAAGAATGGTGGGTGGACACTGGTGCTACTCGCCACATTTGTGTCGACAAAAAGATGTTCATGTCTTATTCTACAGTGGACAACGGTGAACAACTTTTTATGGGCAACTCCTCAACTTAAAAAGTTGAAGGACAAGAGAAGATTGTTCTAAAGATGAAATCTGGAAAGGAACTCACTCTCAACAATGTGCTGCATGTACCGGACATTCACAAAAATCTTGTTTCCGGATCTTTGTTGAGTAAGAATGAGTTTAGGCTAGTGTTTGAGAGTGACAAATTTGTACTTACTAAGAATGGGATATATGTGGGAAAATGTTACATGTCTGATGGCCTTTTCAAGATGAATGTAATGACTGTTGTACATCTTCTTCTTACTTGCTTGAGTCTTCAAATTTATGGCATGATAGACTAGGACATGTTAATTATAGATTTTTGCGTAGATTAATTAATATGGAATGTTTACCTAAATTTGGCATTAATTCAAATCATAAATGTGAAATTTGCGTTGAGGAAAAATTATCCAAAACTCATTTTCATTCAATTGAAAGAAGTACGAAACCACTTGAATTAATTTATAGTGACATTTGTGATTTTAAATCAATTCAAACTAGAGGTGGGAAAAATATTTTATCACTTTTATAGATGACTATACTGGATATAGTTATGTTTATTTAATTCGAACCAAGGATGAAACTTTGAAAACTTTATTCAATATAATAATGAAGTTGAAAATCAACTTGGTAAGAAAATAAAGAAACTTAGAAGTGATAGAGGTGGTGAATATGAATCACCTTTTGGTGAGTTTTGTAATGAACATGGAATAATTCATCAAACAACCGCTCCTTACTCACCTCAGCAAAATGGAATTGCTGAAAGGAAAAATAGGACTTTAAAAGAATGTCATGTTAATAAGTTCTGAATTACCTTAGAACTTGTGGGGGAAAGCAATACTTTCTGCTAATTATATTTTAAATAAAGTACCCTGGAAGAAAATGAATCAAACATCTTATGAATTGTGGCATAGAAGAGTACCATCCTACAAATACTTAAAAGTGTGGGGGTGTTCGACTAAAGTGACTATTTCTAGTCCTAAAAAGACTAAGATAGGTCTAAAAACTGTTGATTTCATTTTCATTGGTTATGCTAAGAATAGTAGTGCATATCAATTTTTGATTCATAAATCAGAACATTCCGAAATGCATGTAAATACTATTATTGAATCCCGGAATGCATCTTTCTTTGAACATGTATTTCCAAACAAGAATGGACAAGAGACTAGTATTAACAAAAAATCTTTTGATGCTATTACTAGTAATGATCAACAAGATCAAGAGCAAGAGATAGATCAAAATGAGAAAGAGGAACTTAGGCATAGTAAACGTACTAAAACCTCAAAATCTTTTGATCCAGATTTTCTAACATTTTTGTTAGAAAATGAGCCTTTAACTTTTAAAGAGGCTATGTCCAATCCTGAGGCTCCTTTATGGAAAGAAGCTATCAATAGTGAAGTTGAATCCATATTGCAAAATCACACTTGGGAATTGGTGGATTTGCTACCAGGTTGTAAACCTCTTGGGTACAAGTGGATTTTCAAAAGAAAAATGAAAGTGGATGGATCAATTGATAAATACAAGGCAAGACTTGTGGTCAAAGGTTTTAGACAAAAATAAAGTCTTGATTACTTTGACACATACTCACCGGTTACTAGAATAACATCCATTAGAATGCTAATTGCCATTGCATCTCTATATAATCTAGAAATTCATCAAATAGATGTGAAAACCGCTTTCTTAAATGGTGAGTTAAATGAAGAATTTTACATGGAACAACCATAAGGATTTTCTGTTCCAGGAAAAGAAAAGAAAGTGTGTAAATTGGTTAAATCATTATATGGTTTAAACAAGTGCCAAAACAATGGCATGAGAATTTGACAAGGCAATGATGTCAAATGGTTTTAAAATTAATGAGTGTGACAAATGTGTTTATATTAAAAACACAAACAAAGGTTATGTTATAGTATATCATTATGTGGATGATATGCTCATCATAAGTAGTAATAATGACATGATTAAAACTATCAAGAAAATGTTGAATAAACATTTTGATATGAAGGACATGGGCATTGCTGATGTAATTCTTGGTATGAAAATTACCAAAACATCCGAAGGTTATGTTTTGTCACAATCTCATTACATTGAGAAAATCTTTGACAAATTTAGCAAAGATGATGATCATCTTGCTAGAACACCTGTAGATGTTAATTTGTTTCTATCTAAGAATGTACAGGAAAGTATTTCTCAATTAGAGTATGCCCAAATTATTGGAAGCTTAATGTACTTGATGAACTACACTCGTCCAGATATAGCTTATGCAGTAAGTAAATTAAGTAGATATACGAGTAACCCAGGAGTAGAATACTGGAAATCAATTATAAGGGTTCTAAGATATCTTCGATTTACTCATAACATTGGGCTAAATTATACTAGATATCCAGCAGTACTTGAAAGATACTGCGATGCAAATTGGATATCGGATACTAGAGACTTAAAGTCCACTAGTGGGTATGTTTTTACTCTTGGTGGGGCAGCTGTATCTTGGAAATCTTTCAAACAAACTTGCATAGCTAGGTCTATGAATCAGAATTCATAGCTTTAGATAAAGCTGGGGAAGAAGCAGAATGACTTCACTACTTCCTTGAAGATATTCCAATATGGCCAAAACCGGTGCTTGCTATATGCATACATTGCGATAGTCAATCAGCAATAGGTAGAGCACAGAGTCATATGTATAACAGTAAGTCACGACATATTCGTCGTCGACATAACACCGTGAGACAACTACTCTCAAATGAAATTATTTCCATTGAATATGTGAAGTCTAAATACAACATAGCGGATCCACTAACCAAAGGGTTAGAAAGAGAGTTAGTTGAGAATTCATCGAGGGGAATGTGACTTAAGCTTATTAAATAAGAGTTACCACAACGGCAACCCAACCTAGTTGACTAGAGATCCCAAGATCTAGGTTCAAAGGGACAATCGAGTTGTGAATGACTCATAAGGATCACTGGGGAGTCAAACTCCTACCCATTTCTATAATGAAATAGTGATGTCTGCAGCGTTTTAGGTTAAGAAAAATTTTAATGATTCTTATATCTAGATAAACCTAGTGGAGTATGGCAGCATACTCTTCTTAAGAATCATCTATGTGAGTGTGAATTGGGCCGGTTCTATGAGATTTATGAAGGGTTACAAGTCTTTAGAGCACTCATGAAAGACCAGGTTGTTCAGGGCCAAAATGAACACAATAGTGAGAACTAAACTGTGTCTGGGGATATACTGTGTGAGTTCTATTGTCTTGGTTTACACAAATGGCTGAACAGTTCAAGATATCATGTTCACTGGTTAGTTAGTAAATCCGATAGTGTCTCACAAGGGAAGGTTCAAAGCCAAAAGCTACCTATCCTTTGCAGAATATATTCAATTTATGTACTCTCTGTATTTAGATTATGTTGTTACATTTTCTCTCCGTCAAATTCCATTAATGTGGGGGATCGTTGGAAAATTTTGGTTTTATAAGGCTTATTTTGGGCCAACTTTGAGCCCAAAATTGAGTGGGCCCCAAACGTCTTTTGGAATAGGTCCGAAGAGGTGATGTATTCCTTGCCGCATGGCAAGTCACACGGTGAAGACTTTTCGTCAAAACCATTTATGAGTGAATGGGAAGTTGACGTCGTTTTCAGGTTCGTGGAATGGACAATTTAAAGAAGTAAATGTGGGTTTCTATGAAATGGGTTGTCCCACATTGAAACTTTAGGAGAGCTTTTTTGTGTATATAAGTTCTAGACTACAACACTTGGGTTGGGCCCCAAGGGGCACCCCAAGTTTGTAGAAGGGAGGAGTTATAGACAAAGTGAACCTTAGCCCAAACCACTACATACGCGTGTGCGCGCTGCCGCCGTTCGTTCGGCCGAGCCGAGCCGTGCCGGGCGCGATTGTGGGTCGGGTCGGTTCTCATATTAATTTTTTGGACAAAATTTATTTGAATTTTTAAATGAAATTAAATTCAAATTTTGTGCCAAAAATTGAATTAATTTTCTGTCTAATTTTATCTTCTTCAGTCCGAAATTCCTTACAGATTCAAACTGCTTTTCAGTTATTAAACTTCTAGAAACTGCTCAGTAGTTTCGGATTTAACTGCCAACAGTTTACAGAATTCAAAAGTGTCCAGATCTGTTTGAATTTAATTTGTATCTGTTCAGAACAGTTTTGCATTTGTTCGTTCAAAAAACTGCACCTGTTCGGCAGTTTGTGTTGCCTATAAATACCAGCCCTATTCCAGCATTTTACCATTCCGAAATTCAGCATTTCATGCATTCCTTTTGCTCTGTTGCATGATATAATCTTCATATTTTATAGGAAAAAATTTAGAGAGTTAGAACATAGGTTTTGTTCGCCGAACAAATTGTTTGGAGTGCTTCTATAATTTATGAAGATCATTATATCCTGGGAGATAGACGCCATCAGTCCGTAAGCACCGTAGCGGGGCGAATCTGTCTTAAGGACAGAGTGTCACACACTTGACTTGATCTTTTATTTATTAATTCGGTTCGATAAAATAAATTAGATAAGTTATTTATTTTATTTTGTTTGATTTAGTTTCAATTTATTTTTTACACAGAAGATTGTTCCAACAACTATCACATTCAATTAAATTAAGAGTGATTAAAATATTAATTTGATTTTTTAATCACACTTTCATTAAAAGTGTCATGTTTTAATTTCCTTAAATATGATCTTTAAACATTTTTGTAGCAGCATCACTCCCCATTATCTTAGGAACTGAAAATGCTTGCATGAAAAGGTTACCATTTTATACCATGATTGAATTTTCACCTCAAAATCTGATTAGATCAAATGAAATAAGTTCAAAACTCTCATTCATTTGACCCAATTAATTTGTGTTTGATATGATGATTTGGTCGGTACTGATTGGGAAGCCATTTTTTTTTATATTTACTTGCATTTTATTTTAGCCTTAATTAGAAATATTGATGATGTGACATACTTGAAAAATAAAAATAAAAATGACTTATGCATATAAATTTAAAAAATAACTTCAAGAGAAATCATAAGACATTATTTGGGTGACGGCATTAAACACTATAGGGTAATTATCAATTAGTTCAATTAAATATATTTAAATATCATTAAATTTTATTGACTTTTTGAATGCACCATTAAGTCTTATAATACTTATACCTATCAAGTTGTTTTATTTTTTCTTATCTTTCTTCTCCCTATCTATCTCTTTCTATCCACCATTTTTTTTTTAAAGTTTTACATCACCATTGTTTACAATCACTGTCGCCGTTGCGGTCGCCATCTACTCATCACTACTACCGATCATCATCCAAATCTGATTAATTTTCACCATGACCATACTATACTATGATTGAATTTTCACCTCAAAATCTGATTAGACCAAATGAAAGAATACATGTTCAAAACTCTCATTCATTTGACCAGATTAATTTATGTTTGATATGATCATTTGGTTGGTATAGGAGAGCCATTTTTTTAATATTTACTTTTATTTTATTTTAGCCTTAATTAGAAATATTGATGATGGACACACTTGAAAAATAAAAATAACTTACGCATAAAAATTTAAAAAATAACCTCAGGAGAAATCATATGATATTATTTGGTGACGGCATTAAACACTTTAGGGTAATTATCAATTAGTTCAATTAAATGTATTAAATATTGACATGGATAGGCCCAGATAGGCCCACAAGGACCACAGCCCACCATTTAAACCCCCATTACACAACCCGAATAGAAAAACCCAGCACCACTGGAAGCCAACTGGACAGGGAGGACCAGTGATATCCGGACACGTGGCAGATTCAGAAAAGGCCACGTCAGCAGACAAAGATCTGCAAAGTTATTGCCACAGCACATCACCATTAATGCAAGCCATCACAGCATTTATTGCGACAACACCCCTCAGCCGGAATGGCACCCCCTCACCCTGAACAAGACGAATGACGGCACAAGCTTTCGGCAGGAAACGAAATGATGACAGAAGGATATAAGCAAAGATTGGTAGACAAGGAGAAGGTTAAGCTTTCCTAACCCCTATCTCTCTCACTCTCTCTCTATAGTCCAAACACTAACTTGTTCGTCGGAGGGTTCACTGGGGGACTGCCCCGTTCCCCGTTGAACTTATTTGCAGGTAGCCCATTGGATCTGAGGAGCTTGGATCGGTCCAGCCCATTCACCTAGATCAACCGCTCATCAGTTGGCGCCGTCTGTGGGAACTTGGTTCTTATCCGCGCGCCAGTTGTGTTCATTGTCGCCGGAGACCCTCGTTCCAACGATCCTTTACCTTTACCCATCAAGGTGTATGGTCACGACTAGATCCATGGCTTCTCACCACAATGCCGCTGACCACCAGACCGACCCTCCCAACCCAAACCAGCCGCCACAATATTTCATCGAGCTCACCAATAGCATCAACCGCATGGCTGAGCAAAACCAAGCCTTGATAAATGCCTTGCTCCAAAGAAATCTTCCCATGCCGCCTCCGCCACCCCGGATGATCCGCCTCATCCAGAACAAGTCCTGAGCCACACCATCCCACAACCCAACTTTCCTAACTTGGGAGGCTTGCAACCGCCTCACCCACAAGTCATTCCACCACCTCCACCTCCACACCCGTCGATCGCACCACCAGCTCCCGAGCAGGAAGCCAGCAGTATCCAACATCCACCCCAGCCTCCATTCCCCTCCGGAGGTGACAACATTCCCCTCTGGGACGCTGAACTCCGAGCCATGAAGCTTCAGCTCCAAGGGGTCATGCAGAACATTCAACACAAACCCTCTACCACTACAAACTCACCATTCGTTGCCTCCATTCGAGACAAACCTCTGCCCGCCAAATTCAAAATGCCCACCATTGACTCCTTCGACGGGACCACGGACCCAGTCGATCACCTGGAAACCTACCGCACCCTCATGATTCTCCACGCCTTTCCCGACGAGATCATGTGCCGAGCTTTCCCTGTAACATTGAAGGGGTCAGCTCGGCTTTGGTTCAGTCAGTTACCGGCGGACTCTGTCTCCACCTTCCAGCACCTCAGCGACTCTTTCCTCAGCCACTTTATCGGAGCTCAACGTCAGCGCCGTCCTGCAACCCAACTTCTCAACATCCGCCAGACCGAGGGGGAGTCACTACGCAGCTTTGTTACTCGCTTCAATACCGAAGCTTTGCAGGTGCTGAAAATGATGACAAGGTCATCCTCACCGCATTCATGGCAGGTCTACGGTCGTCTGATTTCCTCTTCTCACTTTCTAAAAACCCCCCGACCTCCATGGCAACCCTACTCTCCAAAGCCCAGAAATATATGAACGCAGAAGACTCATTAGCCGCTCGGCAAGACCCGATCACTAAAAACCCGACCCCCAGAGATAAGAGGAAGGACCCCGAACCCCGAAACACTCAGTACAACAACCAAACACCCCATTATGCCGACCGGCCTCCACGCACCGACCGACCGGCCCCAGCTAGACCACCTGGTCGGTTCGAGAGGTATACCCCCCTTAACTCCCCCATGGAACAGGTCCTCCATCAAATCCAGAAAGACTACCCCCTCAAATGGCCCCTACCTTCACGAAACCCTTCCAGCCGGAAAGACCAGTCCAAATATTGCCGTTTCCACCAAGACCACGGCCATAACACGGACGACTGTATCAATCTCAAGGACCAGGTCGAAGCCCTGATACGTCAAGGGCGTCTCAGTCGGTTCACAAATATCCACCCTCAGCAGAGACAGAAGACTGAGCCCCTCAGACACGACCGTCGGCGCACCCCGCCCCGACACCAAGGCCCACCTGACCAGGGTCGTGATCGCCAACAACCACAACCACGACCCCCAGGAAATCCTCCTCCACCAGTTGGAGAAATCCGGGTCATTTCAGGCGGGCTCGCCTGCGGAGGACCATCCCGCTCAGCTCAGAGGGCCGAGCTCAGAAAAATCCGGCAGGGCTCGGACAACACGGTGGCCATGGTCGACAGACCTTCAAAGCAGCCAAAGCAGTGGATTGAACCCATCACCTTCACAGACGCCGATTGTGCAGGAATCCGCTATCCCCATGATGATCCCCTAGTGATCTCTTCAATCCTCTCCAATTACAAGGTCAGACGAGTCCTCATAGACAATGGCAGCTCTTCAGACATCATCTTCCTAAATTGCTTCCGCCAGCTTAAGGTCGGAGAAGAGAGCTTGACCCCACTCCAAACCCCTCTGGTCGGTTTCACCGGCGACCGTGTGACCTCGATCGGCTCCATCGACCTGCCTATCACCATCGGCGAACACCCCAGGCAGACCACTAAGTTGCTCACCTTCCTTGTGGTCGATTGCCCTCTGCTTACAACATCATCCTCGGCCGCACGGCCCTGAATGCCTTCCAAGCCATCACATCCACTTACCATCTTGCCATCAAATTTCCTACTGATTCCGGTGTCGGGACAGTCAGAGGAGAACAGACAGTGGCCAGGGAGTGCTACGTCGCCTCCCTCAAAGAAGTTAAGCTGAAGGAAGCAATGATCATTGAAGGGCTCGACGCCCGGGATGAAGACGAGTTGGTCAGAGGAGAACCAGTGGAGGAGCTCGTCGAGGTCAATATTGACCCCACCAACCCACTCAAAACAGCTAAAATCGGCAGCCAACTACCTTCCCAAGCCAAAGCCGACCTTACTGCCCTCCTGACCGAGCACAGGGACATCTTTGCTTGGACTCATGCTGACATGCCAGGCATTGACCCTTCTCTCATAACCCACCGCCTCAGCATCGAACCTCATTTCAAACCTTACCGCCAAAAGCAGCGAATCTTCCATCCAGAGCGTAATAATCTTATCGCTGCAGAAGTTGACAAACTCCTTGACGCCCAGTTCATCCGAAACGTGGACTATCCTAAGTGGCTGTCCAATGTGGTCCTGGTTCGCAAAAACAACGGCAAATGGCGTCTCTGCGTCGACTACTCCGACCTGAACAGAGCTTGCCCCAAGGATAGCTACCCACTTCCCCGCATAGATCTGCTGGTCGATGCCACGGCCGGTCACCAAATGCTCAGTTTCATGGATGCTTTCTCTGGGTACAACCAAATCATGATGCACTCATCTGATCGGGAACACACATCCTTCATCACCGACCGAGGTACCTACCACTACTGCGTAATGCCATTCGGATTAAAAAACGCTGGGGCCACCTACCAACGGTTAGTCAATGCAGTTTTCCACCATCAGATCGGTCGAAACATGGAAGTATATGTGGATGACATGCTAGTCAAGAGCAAACTCTCCACCGATCATATCGCCGACCTGCGAGAGACTTTTGCCACCCTTCGAAAGTATCAGATGAAGCTCAACCCCGAGAAGTGCGCCTTTGGCGTAGGGTCTGGGAAATTCTTGGGCTTCATGGTTAGTCAACGCGGCATTGAGGCTAACCCTGAAAAGATCAAAGCTCTGGTCGAGATGCAGTCGCCCAAAACGGTTAAAGAAGTTCAACGGCTCGCCGGCAGAGTAGCCGCCCTCAACCGTTTCATCTCCCGCGCCACAGATAAGTGCCTACCCTTCTTCAAAGTCCTCAGGCAGACCTTCGAATGGACAACTGAGTCCGAAGAGGCTTTCCAGCAGTTAAAACGGTGTATGGCCAACCCACCCCTCCTTTCACAAGCCATCACAGGCGAACCCCTCTTCCTCTACCTAGCAGTATCAAACACTGCTGTCAGCGCGGCCCTCATCAGAGAAGATGGCTCAGTCCAACGACCTGTTTATTACATCAGTCGAGCTCTGAGGGGAGCAGAGCAGAACTACCCTTTGCTAGAAAAACTATCCTTGGCTTTGGTCACTGCATCCAGACGACTTCGCCCTTACTTCCAAGCCCACCCTATAGTGGTCCTCACCGACCAGCCCTTGAAGAAGGTCATGCAACAACCAGAACTCTCGGGCAGACTAATGCAGTGGTCAGTCGAACTCAGCCAGTTTGACATCTCCTACCGCCCTCGAACAGCAATCAAGGGGCAAGCTATAGCCGACTTCATCATGGAATTCACCAATCCTATGCCACCCACTACCTCAACAGCCCCATCAGCTCCTGCCGATCCTGAAGACCCCCATTCATGGACTCTCAATGTTGATGGGTCATCTTGCAGGGCGGGTAGTGGGGCTGGCATCATCCTCGCCTCTCCTGAGGGTGGCTACTTCAAATGTGCTCTTCGCTTCCTGTTTGAGGCTAGTAATAACGAGGCTGAGTATGAAGCATTGATAGCAGGACTCCGCCTCGCCAAAGACATTGGTGTCGACCAGATCCGCGTGTTCAGTGATTCCCAACTTATCGTCGGTCAGATCACGGGGGAATTCGATGCCAAGGATGATACAATGCGAGCTTACAGAGACATAGCACTCCCCCTTGCTCGCCTCTTCAATACTTTCCAGATCAGGCACATACCCCGGACGGAAAACTCCAAAGCAGACGAAATGGCCCGGCTGGCTTCCGCTGACCATTCCGACCTTAGCGACGGAGTTCACCTTGAATATCTAGCTCACCCGGCCATCTCGACCGACCCACAAGAAGTGCAATTCCTCCAGACTGAACCCATCCCTTGGGCATCCGACATTCTCCTCTTCTTGACCGCTGGGGAGCTCCCAAACGACCAACAGCTAGCTGCCAAGGTCAGAGCTCGATCGGCTAACTACATTCTGGTCGATGGCATCCTTTATAAACGAGGTTTTTCGCGCCCATACCTGCGATGCCTCAACCCCACCCAGGCAACCTATGTCATGCAAGAAATCCATGAGGGGATCTGTGGCAACCACTCGGGGGGAAGGTCCCTCGCTCAGAAAGTACTCCGCACAGGCTACTTCTGGCCAACTCTCAACCAAGATGCAACCGATTTTGTGCTTAAATGCGACAAGTGTCAACGCTTCGCCAACATCCCACACGCCCCCCTACCGAGCTGATCACCCTTTGCAGCCCTTATCCATTCGCCAAATGGGGGATCGACTTGGTTGGTCCACTCCCCACTGGCCGAGGCCAGACCAAGTTTGCAATTGTCGCCATCGACTACTTCACCAAATGGGTAGAGGCAGAACCCCTGGCCACCATCACCGAGCGAAATACGACCAAGTTCATTTGGCAGTCGATCGTTTGCAGGTTTGGCATCCCTCAAGCCATCGTCACCGACAACGGAAAGCAATTCGACAACGCCAAGTACAGGCAGTTTTGTGCAGACCTCCAGATCCAACCGTGTTTCTCCTCCCCTGGTCACCCCCAAGCAAACGGCCAAGTTGAGGTCACAAACCGTTCTCTCCTGAAGATCATCAAAACCAAACTCGAAGCTGCTAAGGGCCTTTGGGCTGAGGAACTACCCAACGTACTCTGGGCCTACCGAACCACTGCTCGGACTCCCACTGGGGAAACCCCTTTTCGTCTAACATATGGCGCTGAGGCGGTCATCCCAGTCGAAGTCGGTCTGCCCACCCCCAGGGTCCTGCATCCAGACCTCGCCTCAGCTGAAGAGCTCCGTCGCACGGATCTAGACCTGATTGAAGAACTCAGGGAGATCGCTGCGGTGAGATTAGCCTCATACCAGCAGAAAATGAGGACACACTACAATCGCAAGGTCCGACCAAGGGAATTTGCGGTGGGGGACTTAGTGCTGAGAGAAGCAACCCTTGCCACCAAGAAACCGACTGAGGGTAAATTGGCCGCCAAATGGGAGGGACCCTATATTGTGAAAGCCAGACCGCGTCCAGGCACCC
>JAPPVO010003101.1:0-24100 GCA_030407325.1 Camellia japonica
TAGACAAACAGAGAAAAGACCTATATAAGTAGAAATATTAAAACCACTGACTCTTAATGAGGTGCAAGAATTTTAATTAAATGAATTAATCCCATTAATTAGTATATTTTTGCATCATCGGATGTCACTTAAAAAAAAAAAAAAAAAAAGAAAGGAAAAACCTTGTCATTCCTAGCATCTGATAGTCAAGATTTTGGGTTGGGCTAAAATAGTAATAAAAGACAAATAGATCAATCAGATAAATATATATCCAAACCATAATCATTTTATTTTTTCTCATACTCATCAAATTAACTACAAAAAAAAAAAAAAAAAAAAAAAAAAAGAGAGCCAACTACCATCTCAAAATATAATTTTTTTAGTTAGGCTAAATAGCCAAAAAAACAACTAAAATAGCCAAGTTTTCAAACGAGCCAATTTTGACTTCTGCATCATTGTTCCTTTTTATCTTGAATTTATAATTTTATGTAATTTTAGTCTAATTGATTATAATTATTATGTGTCATGCTTTTATAAGAAAAAATTGTAAATTTATTCAACAATTAATTAATCTTAATCAACTCAGCGATCAATTTTCTTTAAAAAAATGTAATAAAAATTATTAATTGAATCAAATTAATATAAAATTGAAAATTAAGAGTCGAAATCAAACTAATTAAAATGATATGAACTAAAATAACACACAAAATAAAATTTTTTAGGCTACCATTAGTGATGGAATATTTAGTGTAACTTAATGAATTGTTTATAATTTTTTTTTTAAATTTTAAAATTTTGTATTAGAGCATTTGATTATACTTTGACTTACAACCATAATCATAAAAATCAAATCAAATACCTAATAATCAAAAAAAAAAAAAACTCCAAAATGAGAGAAAAAGTCCTAATAAATAGACACACAGATAATAAGACCTATATATAAGTAGAAATATTAAAACCACTGACTCTTAATGAGGTGCAAGAATTTTAATTAAATGAATTAATCCCATTAATTAGTATATTTTTGCATCTTCGGATGTCACTTAAAAAAAAAAAAAAAAAAAAAAGGAAAAACCTTGTTATTCCCAGCATCTTATAGTCAAGATTTTGGGTTGGGCTAAAATAGTAATAAAAGACAAATAGATCAATCAGATAAAATATTATATCCAAACCATAATTATTTTATTTTTTCTCTATACTCATCAATCAACTACAAAAAAAAAAAAAAAAAAAAAAAAGAAAAAAAGAGCCAACTACCATCTCAAAATATAATTTTTTTAGTTAGGCTAAAATAGCCAAAAAAAAAAAAAATCAACTAAAATAGCCAAGTTTTCAAACGAGCCAATTTTGACTTCTGCATCATTTTGTTCCTTTTTTTATCTTGAATATATAATTTTATGTAATTTTGGTCTAATTGATTATAATTATTATGTGTCATGCTTTTATAAGAAAAAATTGTAAATTTATTCAACAATTAATTTATCTTAATCAACTCAGCTATCAATTTTCTTTAAAAACTGTAATAAAAGTTATTAATTTAATTAAATTAATATAAAATTAGAAATTAAGAGTCGAAATCAAACTAATTAAAATGATATGAACTAAACTAAACACACAAATAAAATTTTTTAGGCTACCATTAGTGATGGATATTTTAGTGTAACTTAATGAATTGTTTATAATTTTTTTTTTAAATTTTTAAAAATTTTGTATTAGAGCATTTGATTATACTTTGACTTACAACCATAATCATAAAAATCAAAAATCAACCATAATCAATACAAAAAAAAAAAAAACTCCAAAATGAGAGAAAACAGTCATAAATAGACACACAGATAATAAGACCTATATATAAGTAAATATTAAAACCACTGACTCTTAATGAGGTGCAAGAATTTTAATTAAATGAATTAATCCCATTAATTGTAGATATTTTTGCATCTTCGGATGTCACTTAAAAAAAAAAAAAAAAAAAAAAAAAAAAAAAAAAACCTTGTCATTCCAAGCATCTTATAGTCAAGATTTTGGGTTGGGCTAAAATAGTAATAAAAGACAAATAGATCATCAGATAAAATATTATATCCAAACCATAATTATTTTATTTTTTCTCCTTATACTCATCAAATCAACTACAAAAAAAAAAAAAAAAAAAAAAAGAAAAAGAGGCCAACTACCATCTCAAAATATAATTTTTTTAGTTAGGCTAAAATAATAAAAAAAAAAACCAACTAAAATAGCCAAGTTTTCAAACGAGCCAATTTTGACTTTTGCATCATTTGTTTTCCTTTTTTTATCTTGAATATATAATTTTATGTAATTTTGGTCTAATTGATTATAATTATTATGTGTCATGCTTTTATAAGAAAAAATTGTAAATTGCATTATTCAACAATTAATTTATCTTAATCAACTCAGCTATCAATTTCTTAAAAGTATTAATTATAATTAAATTAATATTAAACTTAAAATTAAGAGTCGAAATCAAACTAATTAAAATGATATGAACTAAAATAACACACAAAATAAAATTTTAAAAAAAAGAAACAAAATACAGAACTGTGGCCGCCGCCGCCTATTGCTGAATGTGCGTGAGTTGTGGGGCTTGGATGCACCCCAATCTTACTGCCTGGTCCATCTCACAAACCATATGATTGATTACTGATTGAAATTGGACTAACTTATAAAAAGACAAAATTAAAATTCAGAAATGATACATCTTTTTAATTTAGGAATTTTAAAAGAGTATTAATGATATGAAAAAAAAAAAAAAATGAAGATCAAAACGTCACATCATATGAGATTCACATACACCAATTAAAACTATTAGAGCTCTTAATTTAAAACTCTCAATCTTTTTTCATTAAAATTTAGGTCCAACTATAAAAAAAAATTTTAATTTATCTTATATTGGTCCTATTTGGAAATAAGATTTTGGACTGAAATAGTTAACAGAAATAAAATATATTAAAATAATTAATAAGATAAAATGTCACATTTAAATCATAATGATTTTATTTTCTCTCTCACAACTATTAAATCAATTATAAAAAAAAAAAAAAAGTCAATTATCTTCCCAAGCACAACTTTTTTAATCAGATTAAAATAGTCAAAAAACTAAAAATCAACTAAAAATAATCAACTTTCCAAACGAGTTCATTATAATATCATATATTTGGAGTAATAAAATGATTTTAAAAAAATGGCCATATATTTCAAAAGAGTGATGTTATCAAAAATTTTATATATGATCTTTCACTTCAAAATAAAATATTATTAAAGAAGAATTTATTTATAATAATAATAATATCACATTATTTTTGTCAAGTTTTTTTTATGAATTTTATATATAAATAGAATTTTTTTTTCAAAGTTATATTATTAACTTGCTAATTTATGAATATTACTACGATATTTATTTATAATATCAAATCTGAAGATTTGATATTTTTAACAAAATAAATTTTTAATTTTATCAATTTAAGCTATAGTCTTTTAATTTTGTTTTCAATTTAAAATTTTCCTATTTTCGTTAAGTAAAAATTAACCCAAAAAAATGATATTTTAGTCGTAAAACTCAACGAAAATTAGTATTTTAGGTATTTTTTTTTATACATTTACATTGAATTTAATGATTAAAATATTATTTTTTTTATCAATATTACTCAACGAAAATAAATCAATGGTTCATATTGAAAATAAAAATAATAATAATTAGAGTTGAAATTAAGAAAATTCAAAATTTATTTTGTTATAACGATCAAAATCTGAGTTTTTTTTTTTTGTTTTGTAGTTTTTCAAAAAAAATTTATTCAGCTTTTAATTCATGACTATACGCAATTTTTATGGCTTTCAATTATTTTACATTTTATGTAACAACATCAATATATTAATAAATATTTTTAGGGGGCATTTACACACAAGTTTTAATTTATAAACTAATACTCCTTTAAATCCTAATTAAGATTTTCTGGTCCTTTAAGTCCCATTAAATTTTTAATAGTCGAAATTGCCCTTCAAACAATGATTGTTCATCATTTATGATTATCTATAAAAGAATATGATGATTTGACATTTATTTTGATTTTCAAAACTTTAAAACATCAATTTTTAAATTGAAAAAACTAAAAAAAAAAAATATGTGCAAAAAAAAAATATTTTTTTTGAAAATTTTGAAAAAATTGAATTATTTTTTTGGGTACTTACGTGTAGGTCCTAATAAGTAGGCTTATAGTCTAATAGGTCCTATGGGAAAAATTTGTCATAAAAAAATTCACTAACTGTAAGTTTTAGCGACAATTTATAAAAATCATGACAAAAAAAGTCACTAATTATCAATTTTTAGCAACATATATAAAAAAATTGTCACAAAAAAATTATTTTTAGGGACAATTTGACCAAGACTTATTTTCAATAGGACTTTATGGGAATTAAGTCCAACTATTAAGACCTATTGGTAGTTTACCTTTATTTTTTTATGAAAAACTAACAATTGTGTCTATAAAGGAGCATAATGATGAAACATTAATGTGCCAAATTAGAAAAAAAAAAAAATTAAAAATGAAAAAATTGTTAATGTTCTCAGTTTTAAAACTGAAAAAAAAAACTGATAATATTCTTGATTTTATTGGATAGTTGAATCAAATCAATAAGTAGAAAGGCAAAAAGGTTTAATCTCATGCTCTGTTTTTTTTTTTTTTTTCCAGTTATTGAAATAATTATCTAGAACATTACTATCTAAAATTGATAATGTTCTTAGTCTAAAAAATTAGAAAAAATTGATAATATTCTTAGTTATACTAAATAGGATTTATTGGTTCAAAAAATCTTAAATATGACCTAAACTACCATAACATTTGTAAATAAGACTTTTAGGTAATTAACTCTTTTTTAATTATATATTATGTAAATTAATGAAATATTTTAAAATCACAATTTAATATTTTAATTATATAGTTCAAAAATTGCATGAAATTGATATAGAACCCACCAATACGAAAGGTTCATATATGAGACCGTCTATGAAAGGTTCGTGCATATAAGGCTATAAACAAGTCGAGCTAAGTCCAGTCGAGTCGAATTTGCTAAATTCGAGTTCGGCTCATTTATTTATGAGCTCTTTTATTAAGCTCGTGCTTGAGCTCGGCTCGATGAGAAATTGGGTTCGAGCTCCACTCGGCTCGTTAATATTAATGAAATTCAAGTTCGGCTCGACTCAGTTCGATAATTTTTTTTAATATTATTTATATATTTAAATAAAAATATATTATTATATATTTAATATTAAGTAATGTATTTATACTATTATTTATATATATTTATATGTTATTTAAATATAAATAATATATTTATTATATAATTTAAATAAAGATAAACGAGCCGAGTTTGACGAGCGAGATTATGCGAATTCGAACTCAGCTCGTTTACTAAACAAGCCTAATATTTGAGCTCGAACTCAACCGAACCGAACCGAGCTGAGCCGAGCCGAACTTATTCATGAACAACTTGATTCACTTGCAACCCTAAATGCACATATGATAGGGTAAGCAATATTCAAAATACTAAATCTATCTTTTTAATATCGTTTTTAGATTTAGAGGCTGTCTTGAGATTATATAAAGAAGTATATTTTTTAACTTTTTTTTTGTTTTTATAAATAAGGTGTGTAAAAAAATAAAGAGATGAATTGATCCAAAAAAGATAAAAACATAAAAAAAAAAAATACTTTTGTAGATGATGCCAAATACTGCCTTATTATTCTAATCCAAGTTAGCTAATTTAATTATCAAAGAAGTTTTCGACTGACACCACACTGGTGTACACCCAAGCATGGATCATTGGAGAGGCCAAAGACAAATAAATTTTTTTTACCATATATAAAAACCAGCATGTATGTATAATATGATAATACATATACACATAAAAATAAAAAAAATAAAAAATAAAAAAATTCAAATACTATAGAAATAATCTCTAATAGGAAAAATAAATTTTTTGGATAGAAAATAAAAAAAGAATATAAGATGGTAGAAGAATATGATACATATCTTTTATACTAAGGGACTATTTTATTTATAAAATAAGATATATATTTTAAAAGTGTTAATAATAAATAAAAATTTTCACAAAAATAAGGACACCATGGCTATAGTGTTCTCTTAGTTCTATCCCTCCACCCAAGGCTCTTCTCTTCTCATGTAGGTCATGTGGGTATCCAGAGCGAGCCACAAAAAAATCATCTTGATAAGAAATAATTGAGATAAATATTAAGAAAAATCACTGATATAAATATATAACAGAGAGAGAACTTACTGCCAGCTAGTTTTCTTGCTGATGTTATTGGTTGGAGTATGATGAACATCAACATTATGAACCAGAAGAAGAAGAAGATGCTATAAAATTTTGAAGAAGAGGCTTCGCTCAGCATTTTGAGAGAGAGAGAGAGAGAGAGAGAGAGAGGAATTGGAGAGAAAAAGAAGCGTCCAATGATTATGGGTGTAAAGTGAACTTTATATAGAATCATTTACTATACATACTAAAGAAATAGATATAAATACGTATATATCTATTTTCACAAGTAGGAGAACTACAAGACGAAGACTTGGAGAAGTCTCAAGAACTTGACAAATTCTGTAACGTGAAAAATACTTGCAGGGCGTTTACGGGAAAGAAAAGTTTATTTAAAACCAAAAAGGGAAGAAAAATATATACATATATATATATATAATCAAAAAAAAACCTCATAATTTAATTCTTATAACAAAATAAATTTTTAATTTTATTAATTTAAATCTTAATCTTTTAATTAATTTTTAATTTAATTTATTTACATATTTGTATTGAGTAAAATAGATATATATATTATATTAATTGTTAAGCTCAATATTAAGCAAGATTCGATTTTATATACAACACATACTACATACTGCACGGGACCCACCTCTACTAAAAAAGGCATAGAATAATCTTATAAGGATTGTTTTGACAGTAAATTAAAAGTTAATTTTTTAATTTTTTTAAAAAAATATAAAAGAAATAAAAATATAATATTGATATAAAATAAATTAAAAATCCAAAAATAATTTTTAACAAAGTCTCCAGAATATGCCTAAATATCTATCGCAGTTTATTCTACTCCGAATCAATTCATGCAAGCGTCATAGAGTCTATTGACCCAAGAATTAAAAGTTATGCAAAGCGAAGTACCGTAGAAGTTGGGTCCAGGTGATATGATCCATTGATATGACCAAGTCAATATTCTCAAATTATTAGGCCATCTTTACATGAGAAATTTTACTTCATCTATCTCAAAATATTAATTTTTTATTTTATTTTTTATTATCCTAAAATATTCATTCTTTTTAAAAAATAAGAACTAAAATAATATAAATTTCTTATTTTGGTTTTCTTTTAAATTCATTAACAATACCAAAAGTATAATTATGACAATTGAAATTTCTCAAAAAATATACTATTAAATGACAATTTTGAAATTTAATTTTTTTAAAGTGCAATAAGTGTATTATTAAAAAAAATTAAATTTTCCAAAAGCACTATTATTTTGGGACGGAAAAAGTATAATACACGCTGTTTAGAGGAGCAAGGATCCTCTAGAGTTTTTTTCTTAAAGTTTCTTAAAGTGATGTATTGTGTGGCTGAGATTTAATGATAAGTCATATAGATCCTTGGTGTGTTTAGAGTACTTACTATATGTTTTAAGGACTTTTCTTAAGTGTGCCTTGCATATGGTATGCAAGGCACTTACACCCTTGTATGTTGCATTTACACATTTGTATGTATTGGGTTATATCAAAATATTTGAAAATTTACACATTGGTGACCTGCTAGGCAGGTCACTTTCCAGGTAAATTAATAAAATAATATATTACACTTTCCAGGTTAATTAATAAAATAAAAAAAAATGTATAAGTTTTCACAAAAGCCGTATATTTTCAAGAAAGGCGTAAGGAATTTCAGAAAAAGGCGTAACTGATTTCTGAAAACTTACACCTTTTTGTGAGTACTTACACCTTCTGTAAAATAATTTACACCTTTTATGAACACTTACTCCTTTTCTGAGTTGACTTACCAAAGGTGTAAACAAACGAAAACTTACACCTTTTGCTTAAGCTTATACCTTTTCGTGGAAGTGCTTATATTTTATTTGAAAAGTTACTCTTTTTGTGTAAGAATTTTTGGCATAACATTTATACTTTTGCTGAGAACTTACACCTTTTCTGGAAGCCCCATTTAAAGCTTTTTCGGAAGTCACTTATACCTTTTGTGCAAAAATAAATTCATCAAATTTACACATTTTGCTTAAGCTTATACCTTTTCGTGGAAGTGCTTATATTTTTTTGAAAAGTTACTCCTTTTGTGTAGGAATTTTTGGTGTAAGTATGTTAATGGAAAGGTGTAAGCTTAAGCTGAAGGTATAAACGATGAAATTTATTTTTCACAAAAGGTATAAGTGACTTCCGAAATAGCTTTAAGTTGGGCCTTCACAAATGGTGTAAGTTCGAGGAAAAAGTGTAAATCTTATGCCAAAAATTCTTACACAAAAGGAGTAACTTTTCAAAAATGGTGTAAATATTTTGACGGAAAGTATGAAGGAGTAACATTTGAAAGTGTTCATAACCACAAAAGGAGTAACAAAGGGTTCATTTCAAAATGTTCGTAAACACAGAAGGAGTAACATATGTTCATTTCAAAGTAGTAAACACAAAAGGAGTAACATTTCGAAGTGTTCGTAAACAAATTGAGACAACCACTGAACAAATCAAAGGGTTCGTGACCCCCGCTGACCACCCAAGCGTCGGTGGGCTCCGGTGCTCACAGGCTTCCGAGATCGGCACCTCCACGGCACCGCCGCCGCAAATGAAAGGTTTTTTTGAAAGATTAGCTATCGATCTTGGGCTCTCTGTGTCGATGTCGGCCTATTCTCCGTCGATGTTGGTCTCTCTCTGTCGATCCCTGTATAAATCTTACTATCTCCAGCGATGTTGGTCTGTCCGTGTCCATGTGGGTTCTTCTCTGTCGATCTCTGTCGATTTCGGTCCTTCTGTCGATCATTGTTCATCTAATTTAACTTTTCGGAAGGGAGTTATACCTTTTGTGAAAAAAAAAAATTCTTCAAATTTACAAAATTTGCCTAAGGTTACATCTTTTCGTGGAAGTGCTTATACTATTTCTGAAAAGTTACTCCTTTTGTGTAGGAATTTTTGGCATAACATTTATAGCTTATTTTTGAACTTACACCTTTTGTGGAAGCCCAACTTAAAGCTTTTTCGGAAGTCACTTATACCTTTTGTGAAAAAATAAATTCATCAAATTTACACCTTCTGCTTAAGCTTATACCTTTTCGTGGAAGTGCTTATTTTTTTGGAAAGTTACTACTTTTGTGAAATAATTTTTTCATAAGATTTATACTTTTCTTCAAACTTACACCTTTGTGAAAGAGTAGTATAAGCACAAAAGTACAAATGTTATGCCCAAAATTCTTACACAGAAGGAGTAACTTTTTCAAAAATGATGTAAGTATTTTGACGAGAAGGTGTAAGCCTAACCAAAAGGTGTAAATTGGATGAAATTTTTTTCACAAAAGGTATAACTGACTTCCGAAATAGCTTTAAGTTGGGCCTTCACAAATGGTGTAAATGCGAGGAAAAAGTGTAAATCTTATGCCAAAAATTGTTACACAAAAGGAGTAACTTTTGAAAAATAGTGTAAATATTTTGACGCAAAGTATGAAGGAGAAACATTTCAAAGTGTTCATAACCACAAAAGGAGTAACAAAGCGTCATTTCAAAATGTTCGTAAACACAGGAGTAACATATGTTCATTACTAAGTAGGAACACAAAAGGAGTAACATTTGGAAGTGTTCATAAACAAATTGGGACAAGCACTGAACAAATCAAAGTGTTCGTGACCCCCGCTGACCACCCAAGCGTCGGTGGGCTCCGGTGCTCACAGGCTTCTGAGATCGGCACCTCCACGGAACCGCCGCCGCAAATGAAAGGTTTTTTGAAAGATTGGCTATCGATCTTGGTCTCTCTGTGTCGATGTCGGCCTATTCTCCGTCGATGTCGGTCTCTCTCTGTGGATCCCTGTTTCTGTCGGTCTGTCTCCAGCGATCTTGGTCTGTCTCTCTCCATGTGGGTTCTTCTCTGTGGATCTCTGTCGATTTGGGTCCTTCTGTCGATCATTGTCCATCTAATTTAACTTTTCGGAAGTCACTTATACCTTTTGTGAAAAAAAAAATTCATCAAATTTACAAAATTTGCTTAAGGTTACACCTTTTCGTGGAAGTGCTTATACTATTTCTGAAAAGTTACTCCTTTTGTGTAGGAATTTTTGGCATAACATTTATAGCTTATGTTCGAACTTACACCTTTTGTGGAAGCCCAACTTAAAGCTTTTTCGGAAGTCACTTATACCTTTTGTGAAAAAAAAATTTCATCAAATTTATACCTTTTGCTTAAGCTTATACCTTTTCGTGGAAGTGCTTATATCTTTTTTGAAAAGTTACTCCTTTTGTGTAAGCATTTTTGGCATAACATTTATACATTTTCTTCGAACTTACACCTTTTGTGGAAGCCAACTTAAAGCTTTTTCGGAAGTGACTTATACCTTTTGTGGAAAAATAAATTCATCAAATTTACACCTTCTGCTTAAGCTTATACTTTTTCGTGGAAGTGCCTATATTTTTTTTGAAAAGTTATTCCTTTTGTGTAAGAATTTTTGGCATAACATTTATACCTTTTCTTCGAACTTACACCTTTTGTGGAAACCCAACTTAAAGCTTTTTCGGAAGTCACTTATACACTTTGTGGAAAAATGAATTCATCAAATTTACACCTTTTGCTTAAGCTTATACCTTTTCGTCGAAGTGCTTAAATTTTTTTTGAAAAGTTACTCCTTTTGTGAAATAATTTTTGTCATAAGATTTATACTTTTTCTTCAAACTTACACCTTTTGTGAAAGAGTATATAAGCACAATAGTATAAATGTTGTGCCAAAAATTCTTACACAAAAGGAGTAACTTTTCCAAAATGGTGTAAGTATGTTAATGGAAAGGTGTAAGCTTAAGCTGAAGGTGTAAACGATGAAATTTATTTTTCACAAAAGGTATAAGTGACTTCCGAAATAGCTTTAAGTTGGGCCTTCACAAATGGTGTAAGTTCGAGGAAAAAGTGTAAATCTGATGCCAAAAATTCTTACACAAAAGGAGTAACTTTTGAAAAATGGTGTAAATATTTTAAAGAAAAGTATGAAGGAGTAACATTTCAAAGTGTTCATAACCACAAAAGGAGTAACAAAGGGTTCATTTCAAAATGTTCGTAAACACAGAAGGAGTAACATATGTTCATTTCTAAGTAGTAAACACAAAAGGAGTAACATTTCGAAGTGTTCATAAACAAATTGAGACAACCACTGAACAAATGAAAGGGTTCGTGACCCCCGCTGACCACCCAAGCGTCGGTGGGCTCGGGTGCTCGCAGGCTTCTGAGATCGGCACCTCCACGGTACCGCCGCCGCAAATGAAAGGTTTTTTGAAAGATTGGGTATCGATCTTGGTCTCTCTGTGTCGATGTCGGCCTATTCTCCGTCGATGTCGGTCTGTCTCTGTCGATCCCTGTTTATCTCGCTGTGTCTCCAGCGAACTTGGTCTGTCTGTGTCCATGTGGGTTCTTCTCTGTCGATTTCGGTCCTTCTGTCGATCATTGTCCATCTAGGTCTCTATGTCCGTTGATCTCAGTCTATCTCTCTCTCTCTCTCTCTGTGTCCGTTGCTCTATATTAAAAACAGTTCTCTTTTACATTGACATACTTGGTTGGATTTGGAGTCGGAGTCGCTATTCCAAGCCCTCCCAGACTCGTCTTCTCTGAAACGGAGTTGTACTGGGAGAAAGGCCAAGCCCTCCGAAACGCACTTCTCTCTCACATTGCCACAAGACAAAAACAGTGTGATTGGATTTTAGGAACTTACAGGTTTTTCGGGGAAAAAACGGAACTTAGACGTTTTGCGAAGTTACTTACATCTGTTTGTCGCATAAGATTTATACTTTTTCTTCGAACTTACACCGTTTGTGAAAGGCCAACTTTAAAGGTTTTTCGGAAGTCACTTATACCTTTGTGGGAAAAAAAATTTCTTCAAATTAACACAATTTGCTTAAGGTTACACCTTTTCGTGGAAATGCTTATACTATTTCTGAAAGGTTACTCCTTTTTGTGTAGGAATTTATGGCATAACATTTATAGCTTATTTTTGAACTTACACCTTTTGTGGAAGCCCAACTTAAAGCTTTTTCGGACGTGACTTATACCTTTTGTGAAAAAATAATTTCATCAAATGTACACCTTTTGCTTAAGCTTATACCTTTTCGTGGAACTGCTTATATTTTTTTTAAAAAGTTACTCCTTTTCTGTACGAATTTTTAGCATAAGATTTATACCTTTTCTTCGAACTTACACCTTTTGTGGAAGCTCAAGTTAAAGCTTTTTCGGAAGTCACTTATACCTTTTGTGAAAAAATAATTTCATCAAATGTACACCTTTTGCTTAAGCTTATACCTTTTCGTGGAACTGCTTATATTTTTTTTGAAAAGTAACTCCTTTTCTGTAAGAATTTTTGGCATAACATTTATACCTTTTCTTCGGACTTACACCTTTTGTGGAAGCTCACGTTAAAGCTTTTTCGGAAGTAACTTATACCTTTTGTGGAAAAATAAATTCATCAAATTTACACCTTTTGGTGAAGCTTATACCTTTTCGTTGAAGTGCCTATATTTTTTTTGAAAAGTTACTCCTTTTGTGTAAGAATTTTTGGCATAACATTTATACCTTTTCTTCGAACTTATACCTTTTCTGGAATCCCAACTTAAAGCTTTTTCGGAAGTCACTTATATACTTTGTGAAAAAATAAATTCACCAAATTTACACCTTTTGCTTAAGCTTATACCTTTTCGTGGAAGTGCTTATATTTTTTTGAAAAGTTACTCCTTCTGTGAAATAATTTTTGTCATAAGATTTATACTTTTTCTTCAAACTTACACCTTTTGTGAAAGAGTATATAAGCACAATAGTATAAATGTTATGCCAAAAATTCTTACATAAAAGGAGTAACTTTTCAAAAATGGTGTAAGTATTTTCATGAAAAGGTGTAAGCTTAAGCTGAAGGTGTAAACGAACGAAATTTATTTTTCACAAAAGGTATAAGTGACTTCAAAATAGGTTTAAGTTGGGCCTTCACAAATGGTGTAAGTTCGAGGAAAAAGTGTAAATCTTATGCCAAAAATTCTTACAGAAAAGGAGTAACTTTTCAAAAATCGTGTAAATATTTTGACGAAAAGTATGAAGGAGTAACATTTCAAAGTGTTCATAACCAGAAAAGGAGTAACAAAGGGTTCATTTCAAAATGTTTGTAAACACAGAAGGAGTAACATATGTTCATTTCTAAGTAGTACAAACACAAAAGGAGTAACATTTCGAAGTGTTCATAAACAGATTGAGACAACCAGTGAACAAATCAAAGGGTTCGTGACCCTGGTTGACCACCCAAGCGTCGGTGGGCTCCGGTGCTCGCAGGCTTCTGAGATCGGCACCTCCACGGCACCGCCGCCGCAAATGAAAGGTTTTTTGAAAGATTGGCTATCGATCTTGGTCTCTCTGTGTCGATGTCGGCCTATTCTCCGTAGATGTCGGTCTCTCTCTGTCGATCCCTGTTTATCTCACTCTGTCTCCAGCGATCTTGGTCTGTCTGTGTCTATGTGGGTTCTTCTCTGTCGATATCTGTCGATTTCGGTCCTTCTGTCGATCATTGATCATCTAGGTCTCTATGTCCGTTGATCTCAGTCTATCTCTCTCTCTCTCTCTCTCTCTGTCTGTCCGTTGCTCTACATTAAAAACGGTTCTCTTTTACATTGACATACTTAGTTGGATTTGGACTCGGAGTCGCTATTCTAAGCCCTCCCAGAATCGTCTTCTCTGAAACGGAGTTGTACTGGGAGAAAGGCCAAGCCTTCCGAAACGCCCTTCTCTCTCACATTGCCACAAGACAAAAACAGTGTGATTGGATTTTAGGAACTTACAGGTTTTTCGGGGAAAAAACGGAACTTAGACATTTTGCGAAGTTACTTACATCTGTTTGTTGCATAAGATTTCTACTTTTTCTTTGAACTTACGCCGTTTCTGAAAGGCCAACTTTAAAGGTTTTTCGGAAGTCACTTATACCTGTTGTGGAAAAAAAATTCATCAAATTAACACAATTTGCTTAAGGTTACACCTTTTCGTGGAAATGCTTATACTATCTCTGAAAAGTTACCCCTTTTGTGTAGGAATTTATGGCATAACATTTATAGCTTATTTTCGAACTTACACCTTTTGCGGAAGCCCAACTTAAAGCGTTGTCGGAAGTGACTTATACCTTTTTGAAAAAATAATTTCATCAAATGTACACCTTTTGCTTAAGCTTATACCTTTTCGTGGAACTGCTTATATTTTTTTTGAAAAGTTACTCCTTTTCTGTACGAATTTTTGGCATAAGATTTATACATTTTCTTCGAACTTACACCTTTGTGGAAGGTCAAGTTAAAGCTTTTTTCGGAAGTAACTTATACCTTTTGTGGAAAAATAAATTCATCAAATTTACACCTTTGGTGAAGCTTATACCTTTTCCTGGAAGTGCCTATTTTTTTTTGAAAAGTTACTCCTTTTGTGAATAATTTTTGTCATATTAGATTTTACTTTTTTCTTCAAACTTACACGTTTTGTGAAAGAGTATATAAGCACATAGTATAAATGTTATGCCAAAAATTCTTACATAAAAGGAGTAACTTTTCTAAAAATGGTGTAAGTATTTTCAAGAAAAGGTGTAAGCTTAAGCTGAAGGTGTAAACGAATGAATTTATTTTTCAGAATAGGTAAAGTGACTTCCGAAATAGCTTTAAGTTGGGCCTTCACAAATGGTGTAAGTTCGAGGAGGAAAAGAAAAGTGTAAATCTTATGCAAAAAATTCTTACACAAAAAGGAGAAACATTTTCCAGTGTTCCTAACCAAACAAAAGAGTAGGTGGTAAAAAGGGTTCATTTCAAAATGTTCGTAACACAGAGGGAGTAACATATGTTCATTTCTAAGTAGTTTAAACACAAAAGGAGTAACATTTCGAAGTGTTCGTAAAACAAATTGAGACAACCACTGAACAAATCAAAGGGTTCGTGACCCCCGCTGACCACCCAAGCGTCGGTGGGCTCGGTGCTCGCAAGGCTTCTGAGATCGACACCTCCACGGCACCGCCGCCGCAAATGAAAGGTTTTTTGAAAGAGATGGCTATCGATCTTGGTCTCTCTGTGTCGATGTCGGCCTATTCTTCGTCGATGTCGGTCTCTCTCTGTGATCCCTGTTTATCTCGCTCTGTCTCCAGCGATCTTGGTCTGTCCGTGTCCATGTGGGTTCTTCTCTGTCGATCTCTGTCGATTTCGGTCCTTCTGTCGATCATGTGTCCATCTAGGTCTCTATGTCCGTTGATCTCAGTTTATCTCTCTCTCTCTCTCTCTCTCTGTCCGTTGCTCTATATTAAAACGGTTCTCTTTACATTGACATACTTGGTTGGATTTGGACTCGGAGTCGCTATTCCAAGCCCTCCCAGACTCGTCTTCTCTGAAACGGAGTTGTACTGGGAGAAAGGCCAAGCCCTCCGAAACGCCCCTTCTCTCTCACATTGCCACAAGACAAAAACAGTGTGATTGGATTTTAGGAACTTACAGGTTTTCGGGGGGGGGGGGGGGGGGGAAACGGAACTTAGACGTTTAATGGAAAATAACCTTTTCATAAAGTTTGTTAAAAGAAAGAAATTATTTGAGAAAAGGTATAACCTTTTCAAATATGGTGTATGTTTGTCCGAAGAAGGTGTAAATTACCATAGAAAAGATGTAAGTTTTGTTTTTCACTAAAGGTGTAACTTGAAATAAGAAGTGTAAATTTTATGAAAAAGGTATTTCCACAAAATGTGTAATTTTTCAAGAAGTTGTAAATATTTCTGAGAGATGGTGTAAATTTTAAGGAAAGCTGTAAAATTGATTTAATGGTTGTAAACTTTGTGAGTCTATATGTTCCCAAAGAAGACCAATTATCGAAGCTGAATGTTTCGTTTTTACGAAAGATATAAGTTCCCAAAGTAGACCAATCCCAATAAAGGTGAATGCTTCGTTTTTAGAAAAGAAAGTTCCAAGGTGTAACTTTTATTAAGAAAATTAATTAATTTAAAGATATAAGTTCCAAGGTGTAACTTTTATGAAGAAAAATAATTTATAAATGATGTCAGTTTTCATTAAAAGGTGTAAGTTGTCAGAACAAGTATAAAAAATGCCGAAGTGTTCAGAAGAGGTGTAAGTTCCGTCGGCCCCTCCGTCTCTCTTCCATCTCGGACCTCTCTCTTTGTTTGTCTTTCTCTCTGCCCGTCTCTCCGTTGTTCCATTTCCCCGTAGCTGTAGGGTTTTATAGAGAAAAATATTTGAGGGTCGAGCTTAAGTTGTTGGGAAGGCTAGCCATGGAAGTGGATGCATAAATACTTTTTTGAAGTTGATTTTTGTCCGTGGAGCACAACCGTAAGGGTTAATCGAGCACCACCGTCGGTTTGTCTGATCCGGTTGGTATTTCCTTTATTTCGTGCTGGTACATTATCTGTCTCCTTGTTTGTCTTCTATCATTCGCATATACCTTCACACCCAACCCGAAATCGACACCATCGGAACTGTTCTGTACTCCATTTTCGTATTTTGTGCTATTCGAATAGGAACTCTTCCCTCTGCTAACCGAAATGGACCCAATAGGAACTGTTCTGTACTCGATTTTTGTATTTTCTCCCTTTCGAATAGGAAGTCTTCCCTCTGCTATCAGTGCTGCAAGTTGAACATAGGTATCATAGTAGTTAGCAACAAGCATAAAAGGTGTTATCCATTTACATGCCGAACTTGTTACGTTGGGTTATATATAACGAAAGAAGACTTGAAAAAAAATTTGTGTAATGTTGGGACGGGAAAAACGAAATTTTTTTTTTTCGAGTAGCCAAAAAAGGAAAAATAAGAAACTCGATAAACAAACAATGACTAATCTTGTTTCCGCAACGGGTAGCACACTCGGTTGAATTCTGCTTTCAATTTTGTACTACTCGCTGATTTTATATTGCTGGAACTTATGTTTAGAAACAATCTGTGTTACACGGACTCTTGAAAATAGATCAAATACCTGTGTCGGACACCTGAGAGTCGGACAAGGGTATGGGATATGTGTCGGATACTTTTCAACCGACACTTCTTATATAATTGTATATAAAACAATTATTATATGTGCAAATTATTGTGAAATTACTATAAATGTGATTTCGACACTGTGAGTTACATGTAGTACCATTTTATGTCACATATTAGACTAAAAATATGATATTTTTTCCCCACACCGCGTACCATTGAATGTAGGGTTAAGATTTAATTAGTCCGACCTGTACATACATACCGCACCCGGCACCCGTACTCGAGTCCGTGTAACACAGTAAACAACTCTTTCTTTCAGTGCTGAATTTCATGCATAGTTGACGGTATTCAACTTAAAACATAGGAAAGCGAATTGAAAGAGTTGAAATGAGGATGACGCTTTCCAAATTTTGTAGAGAGCTATTCGTTTCCATACCCAGTTCTGAATCAAGACTTGAAGCGTTCACTTTTATGGCTAGCCTTTCCAACAACTTAAGCGGCCAGAGACGATGGCGGAAAACCAATACCTTCTCCCCACTTGAGTCGGACAACCGTAACAGATTAAGGAAGAAGTTTGCCTTTAGTCCTTGTCTAATATCCAACTTTTCTAAGATGTGGTCCATTCGGGCATCGTCAATGCCCTCTGTTTCTGTGGTTGACGTGTCTGTAGGTGAACTCTTTAGGAGGTATCTGAACTGTGTGTGCACATACAGTGTACTCACATCCCAAGTGACGTTCAATTGCTTAACGAAGTTGTTCAGTTCTTCAACTTCACGAACTGTTGTAACGGTGAGGTTCAGAAATTCAGAAAAGTCAAGAAGCCCAGGCAATTCACGAAGAAAATCTCCTTCGTAGAAATGGATAACCTTGCCTGTCATTGCACGCAACTTGTGAATGACGGTTACCTTTCTCTTGAAGTTATCGTCTTGCATATATATATAGCAGTTACATTTGAAGAGGAAGGTAGCTGTCATTCATGAGTTGCGGGCTGTCTGGACTTTATTGAGCGAGTTCATGAAATGCGTACTCTTATTTGTCTTTTTTATGACATTCGTGCAGAATGAGAATGGATGGGTACGTTAGTAATATTTGTTGGCAGGCAGTGGCAGTCTTGCATGTTTCATTGTCACATACAATTGATGAAACTTGCTTGTACGCCCGGAAAAGTATTCTTCTCTGATCTGGCCACTGTCTGAGCACCCGAAGGTAATGGAGCATGGACCAGGATGCAGCCACCTCGATTCTGTGCAACGAAGTTGCTCAGTAGGAAATTGAAGCCCTCAACTTGATGGCTGGCCTTTCCAACAACTTAAGCGGCCGGAGACGATGGCTGAAAACCAATACCTTCTCCCCACTTGACTCGGACAAGCCTAACAGATTAAGGAAGAAGTTTGCCTTCAGTCCTTCTCTAATATCCAACTTTTCTAAGATGTGGTCCATCCAGGCATCGTCAATGCCCTCTGTTTCTGTGGTTGACGTGTCTGTAGGTGAACTCTTTAGGAGGGATCTGAACTGTGCGTGCACATACAGTGTGCTCCCATCCCAGGTGATGCTCAACTTCTTAACGAAGTTGTTCAGTTCTTGAAGTTCACGAACTATCGTAAGGGAGAAGTGAAGAAATTCAAAAAAGTCAAGAAGCCCAGGCAATTCACGAAGAAAATCTCCTTCGTAGAAATGGAGAACCTTGCCTGTCATTGCACGCAACTTTTGAATGACGGTTACCTTTGTCTTGAAGTTATCATGTTGCATATATATATAGCAGTTACATTTGAAGAGGAAGGTAGCTGTCATTCATGAGTTGCGGGCTGTCTGGACTTTATTGAGCGAGTTCATGAAATGCGTACTCTCATTTGTCTTTTTTATGACATTCGTGCAGAATGAGAATGGATGGGTACGTTAGTAATATTTGTTGGCAGGCAGTGGCAGTCTTGCTTGTTTCATTGTCACATACAATTGATGAAACTTGCTTGTACGCCCGGAAACAGTTACCTTCTCTGATCTACCCACTGTCTGAGCACCGAAGGTAATGGAGGATGGGCCAGGATGCAGCCACCTCGATTCTGTGCAACGAAGTTGCTCAGTAGGAAATCGAAGCCCTTAACTTGATGGCTGGCCTTTCCAACAACTTAAGCAGCCGGAGACGATGGCTGAAAACCAATACCTTCTCTCCATCTGACTCGGACAAGCCTAACAGATTAAGGAAGAAGTTTGCCTTCAGTCCTTCTCTAATATCCAACTTTTCTAAGATGTGGTCCATCCGGGCATCGTCAATGCCCTCTGTTTCTGTGGTTGACGTGTCTGTAGGTGAACTCTTTAGGAGGGATCTGAACTGTGCGTGCACATACAGTGTGCTCCCATCCCAGGTGATGCTCAACTTCTTAACGAAGTTGTTCAGTTCTTGAAGTTCACGAACTATCATAAGGGAGAAGTGAAGAAATTCAAAAAGTCAAGAAGCCCAGGCAATTCACGAAGAAAATCTCCTTCGTAGAAATGGAGAACCTTGCCTGTCATTGCACGCAACTTTTGAATGACGGTTACCTTTGTCTTGAAGTTATCATGTGCATATATATATAGCAGTTACATTTGAAGAGGAAGGTAGCTGTCATTCATGAGTTGCGGGCTGTCTGGACTTTATTGAGCGAGTTCATGAAATGCGTACTCTCATTTGTCTTTTTTATGACATTCGTGCAGAATGAGAATGGATGGGTACGTTAGTAATATTTGTTGGCAGGCAGTGGCAGTCTTGCATGTTTCATTGTCACATACAATTGATGAAACTTGCTTATACGCCCGGAAAAGTATTCTTCTCTGATCTGGCCACTGTCTGGGCACCCGAAGGTAATGGAGCATGGGCCAGGATGCAGCCACCTCGATTATGTGCAACGAAATTGCTCAGTAGGAAATTGAAGCCCTCAACTTGATGGCTGGCCTTTCCAACAACTTAAGCGGCCGGAGACGATGGCTGAAAACCAATACCTTCTCCCCACCTGACTCGGACAAGCGTAACAGATTAAGGAAGAAGTTTGCCTTCAGTCCCTCTCTACTATCCAACTTTTCTAAGATGTGGTCCATCCGGGCATCGTCAATGCCCTCTGTTTCTGTGGTTGACGTGTCTGTAGGTGAACTCTTTAGGAGGGATCTGAACTGTGCGTGCACATACAGTGTGCTCCCATCCCAGGTGATGCTCAACTTCTTAACGAAGTTGTTCAGTTCTTGAAGTTCACGAACTATCGTAAGGGAGAAGTGAAGAAATTCAGAAAAGTCAAGAAGGCCAGGCAATTCACGAAGAAAATCTCCTTCGTAGAAATGGAGAACCTTGCCTGTCATTGCACGCAACTTTTGAATGACGGCTACCTTTGTTTTGAAGTTATCATCTTGCATATATATATATAGCAGTTACATTTGAAGAGGAAGGTAGCTGTCATTCAGAGTTGGGGGGGCTGTCTGGACTTTATTGAGCGAGGTTCATGAAATGCGTACTCTCATTGTATTTTTTAACCTTTTGTTTGACCTTCGTGCAGAATGAGAACGGATGGGTACGTTAGTAATATTTGTGCGCAGGCAGTGGCATTCTTACTTGTTTCATTGTCACATACAATTGATGAAACTTGCTTGTACGCCCGGAAACGGTTACCTTTCTCTGATGTACCCACTGTCTGAGCACCCGAAGGTAATGGAGCATGGGCCAGGATGCAGCCACATCGATTCTCTGCAACCAAGTTGCTCAGTAGACTGGCACTGGAAGCCAACAATTATTACTAACGTACCCATCCATTCTCATTCTGCACGAAGGTCATAAAAGACTTACACTTGAATGTACGCATTTCATGAGATCGCTCAATAAAGTCCAGATAGCCCGCAACTCATGAATGACAGCTACCTTCCTCTTCAAATGTAACTGCTATATATATATGCAACATGATAACTTCAAGAGAAAGGTAACGGTCATTCAAAAGTTGCGTGCAATGACAGGCAAGGTTGTCCATTTCTACGAATCAGATTTTCTTCGTGACTTGCCTGGCCTTCTTGACTTCTCTGAATTTCTTCACCTCCCCCTTACGACAGTTCGTGAACTTGAAGAACTGAACAAATTAGTTAAGAAGTTGAGCAGCACCTGGGATGGGAGCACACTGTATGTGCACGCACAGTTCAGATCCCTCCTAAAGTGTTCACCTATAGACACGTCAACCACAGAAACATAGGGCATTGACGATGCCCGGATGGACCACATCTTAGAAAAGTTGGATATTAGAGAAGGACTGAAGGCAAACTTCTTCCTTAATCTGTTAGGCTTGTCTGAGTCAGATGGGGAGAAGGTATTGGTTTTCAGCCATCGTCTCCGGCTGCTTAAGTTGTTGGAAAGGCCAGCCATCAAGTTGAGGGCTTCGATTTCCTACTGAGCAACTTCGTTGCACAGAATCGAGGTGGCTGCATCCTGGCCCATCCTCCATTACCTTCGGGTGCTCAGACAGTGGCCAGATTAGAGAAGAATACTTTTCCGGGCGTACAAGCAAGTTTCATCAATTGTATGTGACAATGAAACAAGCAAGACTGCCACTGCCTGCCAACAAATATTACTAACGTACCCATCCATTCTCATTCTGCATGAATGTCATAAAAAAGACAAATGAGAGTACGCATTTCATGAACTCACTCAATAAAGTCCAGACAGCCCGCAACTCATGAATGACAGCTACCTTCCTCTTCAAATGTAACTGCTATATATATATGCAACATGATAACTTCAAGACAAAGGTAACCGTCATTCAAAAGTTGCGTGCAATGACAGGCAAGGTTCTCCATTTCTACGAAGGAGATTTTCTTCATGAATTGCCTGGGCTTCTTGACTTTTCTGAATTTCTTCACCTCCCCCTTACGATTGTTCGTGAACTTGAAGAACTGAACAACTTCGTTAAGAAGTTGAGCATCACCTGGGATGGGAGCACACTGTATGTGCACGCACAATTCAGATCCCTCCTAAAGAGTTCACCTACAGACACGTCAACCACAGAAACAGAGGGCATTGACGATGCCCGGATGGACCACATCTTAGAAAAGTTGGATATTACAGAAGGACTGAAGCAAACTTCTTCCTTAATCTGTTAGGCTTGTCCGAGTCAGATGGGGAGAAGGTATTGGTTTTCAGCCACCGTCTCCGGCTGCTTAAGTTGTTGGAAAGGCAGCCATCAACTTGAGGGCTTCGATTTCCTACTGAGCAACTTCGTTGCACAGAATCGAGGTGGCTGCATCCTGGTCCATGCTCCATTACCTTCGGGTGCCCAGACAGTGGCAGATCAGAGAAGAATACTTTTCCGGGCGTACAAGCAAGTTTCATCAATTGTATGTGACAATGAAACAAGCAAGACTGTCACTGCCTGCCAAACAAAATTACTAACGTACCCTCCATCTCATTCTGCACGAATGTATAAAAAAGACAAATGAGAGTACGCATTTCATGAACTCGCTCAATAAAGTCCAGACAGCCCGCAACTCATGAATGACAGCTACCTTCCTCTTCAAATGTAACTGCTATATATATATGCAACATGATAACTTCAAGACAAAGGTAACCGGCATTGAAAAGTTGCGTGCAATGACAGGCAAGGTTCTCCATTTCTACGAAGGAGATTTTCTTCCTGAATTGCCTGGGCTTCTTGACTTTTCTGAATTTCTTCACCTCCCCCTTACGATAGTTCGTGAACCTGGAAGAACTGAACAACTTCGTTAAGAAGTTGAGCATCACCTGGGATGGGAGCACACTGTATGTGCACGCACAGTTCAGATCCCTCCTAAAGAGTTCACCTACAGACACGTCAACCACAGAAAGAGAAACAGAGGGCATTGACGAGACTGGGTAGGGCAGGCATGAAGTTCAGGGCTTCAATTTCCTTGCTTGTTTCATTGTCACATACAATCGATGAGACTTGCTTGTACGCTCGGGAAAAGTATTCTTCTCTGATCTGCCCACTGTCTGACCACCAAAGGTAATGGAGCATGGGCCAGGATGCAGCCACCTCGATTCGCTGCAACCAAGTTGCTCAGTAGGAAAATTGAAGCCCTCAACTGGATGGGGTTTCATCTGGTTTTTGTGGATGTGATGAGCACCAATTTCTCCTGACAGCGGAATCGTGTCCAGATTGTTTAACACCCCGTCATGAAATAGTTCAGTTGCTTCTGTGTCCTTTGTAGTCGGGCCTTCATAAAAGTATGTGCGTGTAGTCCTGCAACCGTAAATGGAAAACAAAATGTAGTCCTTCCTGTGCAATATTTGCAACATTATGCATTTATCGCTTGTACAAATAATTATTATAATTGTAAGCTGTGTGAACTAAATGTAAAATTTGGATGTCTGTCCTTTCTTTTGTCTGTTTCAAAATCTGTATATGTGTTGGGAAATTTGCGTGTTGTTGTCTGGGTTTACGCACAATTTGAGGTTAACAGCCACATGTTGCAGCCGTTTGTTTGTGTTCTTTAAATATTGATTCGAATACTTTGCAGGAGTTGTCGTCATTGCATCTGATGTATATTGGTCACCTCGCACCAACAATGTTAGTTTTCTCCTTAAAGCTTCCTACCACTTGGTTTCGTACATATGTTTGTAAACAAACGCAATCGATCACCAAGGAATATGCTGATTTTTTTTCGGATCAATTCTTACAGCAGCCCGTGTACTTTTGTGTTTGTGTTATTTGTTTTCCACAAATTTTGAATGGCCTCGCTTTGCAGCATGAATTTAGAACTTTTGTTTCAATTACGTCCATTTGATTACAACTCCACTGTTTTGTATCAGAAAATATGCATATACATGCCGACTGGTATTTTTTGTTGTAGTGAACTTATAACTTTACTGAACTTACATAATCGCAATCAATTGA
>JAPPVO010003102.1:0-53181 GCA_030407325.1 Camellia japonica
CAGGTGTAAGGTTGATGTACCATACAAATGCTCCTCCAGTTAGAGAATTTGGGAATAATCTTAGTTTCATATAGTCATGATTAGTAAATTCACCGCATTGAGCAGCAAACCTAGCAATATGCTCTATTGTTGATTGATTTCCAGTCCCATAGAAAAGAGTAAAATCTGGTATCCTGAACCCCCTTGGGTATTCATGTACCCTATCTACCCATTCTGGGTATGGTTTTCTGTATACAGGAGTTTGGACCCCCCGAGCCATTGGTCCACACATCTCCCTAACAATATCAGCAATTTGGTCCCTAGGGACCATATTTTGTGCCTGCTGAACCACTACTGGAGGGACAAACACAGGATTTTGTGGACAAACTTGTGCTTGTGGTCCTCTTGTCCATAAGGTGGTACATTTGGGACTGGTTGCCCTGTGGTGCAGGTTGCTGTTGGGGGTGTGGGTAACCCCTTTGAGCCTGTCCTGCGAAAGGACCTGCGAAAGGTGCTGGAAACAGTGTTGTGTCCCTTCCATTTGCAAGCCAACCTTCAACCCCCGGGTATAAATTCGAATAAGGGATTATTATACCCCCTAGTGCCAGGTACGGCTTCGAACATGGGATTTGTAACCATTCTTACGCCAGTTTTTTGTACTTGACCAGATCCGCCAACTTGTGTGGCTTCATTGTTAAGTACTGAGGCATTTTGGCCTGCTATAGGCCTCGAAATGGGTTCATACCAAGACTGAGGTGATGGTCTTTCATAGTTCTGGTTACTAGTTTGACCATTAGAATGTCCATTAACTTGCATAGGCTGTTTATCTCTAGCCAATCTTTGCTGAGGGACATTTAAAACTTCCTCTGTGTATCTTGTGTTTGTTGGTTGGTGGTTATTCATTCGATCCAAAAAGGATGTTGCCCACCTTTCTATTGTGTTCATTAATTGTTGTCCCATAGCATCTACTAGGCCATCCCATGGATTTGTTGGCTGAGTAGATGGAACAGTGGATGGTCCAATTCCTTGGTTTCGTCCAATATTATGAACATATGGTTCTTGTCCCGAAGTACTGGTCTGTTCGACCATAGGTTCTGATAACTGGGAGTTTCCACAGGATGTGTTACCACATTATCCTCTGGATTAGGTATTTCTACCTCTCCTTCTACGCCTTCTTCCAAGCGTTCATTTTCTCCTTGTCGTCTTCGTCTAGCCATTTTAACAAGTCCACCGGGCGTGCCAAAAATATATGTTGGCTTTTTTGGCTTTCGAAGGGTATTTTTTGTAAATGCGAGCGTGCCAGCAAGGATCAATCAGTCCTTACAGAAATTATAATTGCTAACCAATTATCAGACGATTGTGTTTTAGTTCTTTCAGCCTCAATGAAGAGGACTTTTACTGGTGGCTTGACTTAGGAGAAATTAAGCAAAATAACAGTGAAATGAAAGTAACCGTTATGTCATTAAAATGAAAAACTTACAATGATCTAAACTCAGCCTCGTTGAGGTTTACAGTGACGATCTACTTGAAACTACTCCTATGAACGAAGTACAGTGCAGGAATTTAAAGTGCAGGAATGTAAGAAAGGTATTTAAAGTGCAGGAATGTAAAGACTGGAAATGTAAAAACTGGAAAAGAAAATATGAAGTAAATGACTGGTTTGTTGGATCTGAGTTCTGGGGCTTTTTCTAGGGGCTTCCCTAATAGCGACCCCGGTCTTTTCCCATTTGGTTGTTGCATCCGCTTAGGTTCCGTAGATCCTATTGTTATATAATTGTTGTTGTCGTCCTTTAATGTCTTATTTCTGAGTTATGGGATGCATTAAGCAGGTTTGTTACAAGTTGGTAATGTTTGGGAGCAAAGGGTTGCTGCCCAGAATTTTGACCCTTCACTCGAGCGAGCAGTTCGTCGCTCGAGCGAGCTCTTTGTTTTTGGTCTGTCGCTCGAGCCAGGGTTTCTTCGCTCGAGCGAGTGGCTGCGTTCTAGGTATAGACCTGAGAGCTGTGTTTCTTGGCTCGAGCGAGCTCTTCTTCCGCTCGAGCGAGCTGGTTTGTTTCTTCGCTCGAGCGAGCGTTCCGTTCGCTCGAGCGTGCTCTAGTTACAGACCTGAGGGTTTGAGTTGTAGGCTTCGAGCGCTCGAGCGAGCATTCTCGTCGAGCGAGCGAGCTTTTGGGGTTGTTGGCTCGAGCGAGATATCCTTGGCTCGAGCGAGGTTTCTGGTTCTGGTCGCTCGAGCGACCAAGTCTTCGCTCGAGCGAGCCTGTTTTTATTTAAATAGGGAGGATAGCAGCCAGCGGTTTTTAAAACACTTTTTCATCCTCTTTTTGATTCCAGAACCCTAGGTCCGTGTTTTTCTCTCCTCCACTCACCTTCTCTCTTAAGTTTGATCTACTTAGAGTGTATTTCTACCCTAGGTCCTTTGTTGAAAAGATAGAGTGGGTCGAGGGCTTCACTTTAATCTGAACAATCTTGGATTTGGAGCACGTTGGGTTTTCGCCATCTTCTCCACTTGAGTTCTTCACTTCGAGGTAGAGATACCATACTCCATCCTATAGGCTTTGTCCTAAGTTTTAGTCATTTTGATATGTTGGTGTTGTTCGGAAATTTTGGGAAAAGCTAGGGTTTGATTTATATTTTAAAAACGGGGTTTTTCATCTATTAAACATCGTATGATTGAAAGTCATGAAAATGACATTGATAGTATTAAATTGATAAAATTGAAACTTAGGGTTAATTTTGAGGAAAGGGAGAAAAGCCCTAATTGTTGTAATAAATTAATTTGCAAAATTAATTTAGAGAAAAATGTGGAATTAAGTTTAATTCTTGAAATTGGTGAATTATGAGATTAAATGGTGTAGTTGGATAGTTTAATCACTCACCTATGAAAATATTGAATTTACATTTGTTGCTACATTTATTCCTGTTTAGAATAACTGTTTTGGGCTATCGGTGGAGGATAGTCTTGATTGTTGTAGACATTGCATGTTGATTAGGGAAAACTGAAACTAATTACATTGAATGAATCATTAAATATGACAGTTGAATTAATACAGCGAATCTGTGTATTGATTAAATATTATGTATGACAAGTGTTTAATACATTGTATATGCATATTGTTTGGGAGGAGATAGGGGATGTACTCCATGGTTTGAGGGGAGATAGGGGATGGACTCTCAAACCTGTTTAGGAGGAGAAAGGGGATGGACTCCATTAGTATAGCAAATCTGTGTACTTATTGATGTATGGAAGTGTATTAGTACAGCATATATGTGTACTTATCGATTTATGGAAGTGTTTTGGTTTGAGCCTTAGTCTCACTTAAATTGTTGTTATTGGAAGTAATGTTGATATGAGATGTAATCTCATTACTATTGGTTGGCCAGGTTCTGAGCCATGTCTGTAAAATTGGATAAATAATGGAAAGTGAAACGTGTCATAGACATAGTGGTCATGAAACTGTATTGTGATAAAAGTGATTTATAAGTGTAACCATCTGTTGAATGCTATTGCTTTAGTCAATTTCTATATTTGGTTTAGTATATTTCTGCTGGGCTGTGGCTCACCCTATACGGGAACATCATTTTCAGGTCCAGGTGATATGCTACCTCCAAGGACTTAGCTTGGGAGGATTTGGAGTTGAAGACTCTTGCTTTTTAGTTAGCTAGTGTGTTATTTTGATGTTACATGTAATTATAAGCCAAAGGCTTAACTTGTAATTGAGTTAGTGCTCATTTCTTTTATGTCCAAGTATTGGCTTGGAAAGATGTAAGCCCGTAGGGCATTTACTTTCGTTATTACATGTAATGTTTTCTTTTAAGAATACTCTGATGAATGGAATAATATTTTATTTTTCTTATGTCGATGCATGTCAATCTGTATGTATTTTGGGTTATATTTTGAGGGCGTGACATTCCCTGCTATTTATACTTGTCAAGGATGACCTTCGAACTGCACTTCAAACCGTCGAACTGCTCCTCCATGATCGCTGACCATGTTGCCTTATAAGTAGTTCCACTACACCATTATTTGCAGTTAGGCTTTCCTCCTATATTTGAATTTGAATGTGAGTAACCGTTGGAGCCACGTCACCTTGCATCTCTTTACTGATCCAATGCTACTCAGATCACGTGAGAACCAATATTAACTGCCACGTGTATGATCAAGATCAAAGACTTGACTAGTCTTCCTATATTACCCTTACTCTGCCACATGTCGAATTGTGATTGGCTTTTACAAAATATGTAGCCAACAATATTATACTTTGAGTTACCAAAATGTATTTTACGTATGTTTTGACTTACCAAAATCTGTTTTACATAAGTTATGTTTTATTAGTATATTAATAAAAGTTATGTTTTATAAAGGTTTCAGTTACGTGGTTTTATGTCTAAACCCTATTTGCTGAAAAGGAAACCCATGGATATGTTTGTTTATATTTTAAGAATATTTGGCTATGACCTTATATACAATTATGTTTTGTAAGTACCACCACGGAGTCTCACGCCTTTGGGGACTTAAATAACATTGGCCTCTGTTTGACCACTTTGTGGTCCTCTGTTTGTCATGGATCCATTGACCTCTGTTCTATGCGGAGCAAAGTGCTGTGCGGAGCTAAGTGCTACACTATTGTGGGAGCCACCTCTAGAATCCGTACGAGCCACCTCTTGAATCCGTACCTCTGTTCTGATTGTCACTTTTGTGACCTCTGTTCTATTCTTTGCGGTACCGTGATTATGGTTATATATTTATATAATATCTGTATTTCAGTTTTTGCTACTTAAATGATTTGTTTATGTAAATGTTTTGGCCTAACTAATTATCCATGGTTATTTCGTGTCCCTTATACTCTTGGTATAATATTTCTCACTCTGCCATGTGCTTATAGTTGTTTACCAATTTTCAGGAAATAGCTTTTGGAAAGTCTTAGATACGGGGCTGCGGAATAGACACACACAGCACTTTTATTGATATTTCTCTATGTAAATAACGACCTTTTTGGTCAATATAATTTTGTAATAAAAATAGTAGCTCCAATGATTATTTTGGTACCCTTACTTAAATATTTCTTCCGCTTGCGTTTATTAATTTGTTTAAGAATTGGCCAGAGGTAACTTTAGTTACTGGCCATCACGATGCTTAACCCTTGGGTACGGGGAGCGGGTCGTGACAAATGGTATCAGAGCAATGGTTTATAAAATAAAATCATCATTGGAGCATAGGACACATGCACATTTAAGAAGTATGGATAACGGGTAATTAGTACATAAATATTACATTTTGTTAGTCGATTTAATTATATTATAATTTTATATGATTATATATATATAATAATTTTTTTTTTTTAGTGTGCCTAATTTGTGAAGGATATTAGATATAATTATATTTGTTATAGTAAAAGAAGGACAAGAAAAGAGGATGTCGGGTTCAAGCACCCCCCACTAAAATTATAATATAATTAAATACATGGATTTTCAGTTCAGTATTCAAAAAAAAAATTTATTTCGACTTTTAAAAGTGGGTTCAAATTATAAAGATACTAATTTTGAAACTATTTCCCATCAATGAAAAGTTTATCTCAAATTTTTTCAATTCTTGCATATAATTCTGCCATTGTGTTCTCATTTTTATTTATTTTTACCGTAAACGAAACGAGTGAAAAGTTTTTAAAGTTGCTCATTATTTCTTATTTTGGCCCAAAACGATTTTTGACAACTAGACAGTGAGTTATTTTTGGTAAAGTTTTTTTTTTGAGGTACTATTTTCTATCAGATTAATCAGCTAATATATATTTATCAGAGTGCGCAGCGGATAGCTTACACATGGCAAATTTCGAGGACGAAATTTTAAAAGGAGGGAATATTGTAACAACCTAGATTTTTAATTATTCTATAGAATTTATACTAATATTATTTAATCTCAATTTGAAAATATATAATTTATTATATATTATTATGCGTAATTTTGTAAAATAATATAATTATTAAAATTTATGAGTCAAAATATAAATAATAATAATATAGATAATATAAATAATAATAATAATGAGTGTGGTAGTAAAAAAATAATTAATTTTATGTTGGTATATGATAAAGTATAATTTAATTAAGAATTAATTATTTATATAATTATATTAAAATATTGGGTTAAAGGTAATTATCTTAAATATTTATTAAAGATAAGAATGAATCTTTGTAATTATTATTGAAATCTGCCACGAGTGCCTTTTTCCCTTATAAATCGGAGGCGCCTGGAGAGAAAACAGAAAGAAGAAAGAGAAAAAGAGAGAAAGAAAAGAAAAGAAGAAAATGAAAGAAGGAAAGAAGAAAAGAAAGAGAGAAAAGGAAGGAAGAATAGTTGAAGTTAAAAGGGTCTTTGATAGTGGAAAGAAAGGATAAGGTATTAAAGTTAAGGTGATATATTATACATTGAGTTACCAAAATGTATTTTACGTATGTTTTGACTTTCCAAAATCTGTTTTACACAAGTTATGTTTTATTAGTATATTAATAAAAGTTATGTTTTATAAAGGTTTCAGTTACGTAGTTTTATTTCTAAATCCTATTTGCTGAAAAGGAAACCCATGGATATGTTTGTTTATATTTTAAAGAATATTTGGCTATGACCTTATATACAATTATGTTTTGTAAGTACCACCACGGGAGTCTCACGCCTTTGGGGACTTAAATAACCATTGGCCTCTGTTTGACCACTTTGTGGTCCTCTGTTTGTCATGGATCCATTGACCTCTGTTCTGTGCGGAGCAAAGTGCTGTGCGCAGCTAAATGCTACACTATTGTGGGAGCCACCTCTAGAATCCGTACGAGCCACCTCTTGAATCCGTACCTCTGTTCTGACTGTCACTTCTGTGACCTCTGTTCTGTTCTGTACTGTGGTTATGGTTATATATTTATATAATATCTGTATTTCAGTTTTCTACTACTTAAATGATTTGTTTATGTAAATGTTTTGGCCTAACTAATTATCCATGGTTATTTCGTGTCCCTTATACTCTTAGTATATATTTCTCACTCTGCCATGTGCTTATAGTTGTTACCAATTTTCAGGAAATAGCTTTTGGAAAGTCTTAGATGCAGGGCTGCGGAATAGACACATACAGCACTTTTATTGATATTTCTCTATGTAAATAACGACATTTTTTGTCAATATAATTTTGTAATAAAAATAGAAACTCCAATAATTATTTTGGTACCCTTACTTAAATATTTCTTCCGCTTACGTTTATTAATTTGTTTAAGAATTGGCCGGAGGTAACTTTAGTTACTGGCCATCACGATGCTTAACCCTTGGGTACGGGGAGCGGGTCGTGACAATAAGTCTAACAATCTCCCCCTTTTTGATGATGGCACACAATGATGTTTTGATTTGATTTGGGAGTAAGAAAGGCTCCCCCTCAAGTCATGCTCCCTAAATTCATTTCTAAATACATAGGTTAGCACATGTGTAATAAATAAGTTTTAATTGGAGACATGATATGAGACTAAGATATAAAATTATAAATATATAATCATTAGATTAGTTTTCAAATAATATCATAATTTGAAAATAATACCATAATACATAACATCATATAATTTCTCCCCCTGTGACATTATCAAAAAGAAATCATTGGTCAGAATCTGGAGGAGGATGAGGAAAATGATAGTGATAAATGGCATCAAAAAATAGATAATCAAAACATGGATATACATATATGCATACACATATAACTCTCCCGCGTCTCTCTCGTTTTTCGCAAAACGCGGTTGCCACGCGACCTGGCTTTTGCTTCATTGGCTGACAAAAACAGCTCTCCTCGACTATCTCTCCCTCCTTGCCTTCTTCTCTTCAGCCTCCTTCTTAATCACACTCATCTGCTTCTTCTTCTTCACCTCACTCTCTTCTATCTCTTCTTCATTACTCTCTTCGATCTTCGTCTTCCTCGAGAGACAGAACAGAGAGACTGAGCAGAGCAGAAAGGCTGCCAAAAACTAACCTCCTTACGATTACACCTCGTTTTGCGACCACATGGCCTCGTCCCATCCACTTACTCTCTTTCCGGACCTGAATGATTCTATAAGCGCTGCTGGGCCAAGTACCCCAGCTTCTACTCTTCCCAACCTTCCTATGATGTTGATTGAGCAAATAATGACAGCTCAATTAGACATTGAAGCTAATCATTTTACATTGATGTCCTTTATGGAGACGGTGACGACAGTCACAAAATTGGCTCACCGATTGCAGAACAGGACGAGTGAGCTTCATCAGGTCAACGCCCAACTCTCTTTGCTCCAGCGCATGTACAAGGATGCGCGAGCAGAAATAGGCGCACTGAAATAAAGAGCTTAAACGGAAGACCACCTCCATGGCCCAATTTGGAGCAACGTCGTTCTTAGCCTTTGATAGTCAGCGGGGAGTCGTCGCTCTCTACGAAAGCACGGGGGCAAGGGCGTCAAGGATCGGCCAAGGCGATAAAAAGAAGAAGAAAACGATGGAAGAGTGTAGACACCCCATTTTGACCGGCCCTAAAACTTGGGCATTTTATTTTGACCACCCTCACCAGAAAAATCAAATTGAGAAAAAAAAAATGATTTTGTGTGTTTGTACAAATTTTTAGGTGTGTTTATATAAATTGGCATGTGATATTTTATAAATAAAAAATAAAAAAAAGGGGAAAATAATAAAATAAAAAAAAATAGAAAAAATAGAAAATAAAAAAAAAAAGAGAAAAGAGAAAAAATATGGGTGGGATCATAGTGTGTTTTTTTTTTAAAGAAAAGAAATGGGGTGGATCATAGTGTGTTTATTTTTTAGTAGAATTGTGGAGAATATCATCATAAGAGATAAGAAGGCACTGATAGAGGGAGGGACACAGTTGTCGGTGTGGACAAAAAAATAAGAAAAAGAAAGCATTTTGTTTGGAAATACTCATCACACAAGGTGGGGAGGGAGCTGGATGGATGATAATAAAAAAAGAAAAGGGAGGAGGAGATGGGTTAGGTGATTTTTGAATGTTGAAGGAGGAGAAGAAGGCATCCATACACGACCTCTCTTTCTCTTTAAAAAGGAGAGGACCCAAACACCATTCAAGGGACAAGAGAAGAGGACACTGGAGAAAGGAGAGAAAGACACGGGTTTAGTGAAAAAAAAAGGAGAGAAACACACACGGGATAGCAGAGGGAGAGACCACAAAGGAGATGGACTAACTCTCTCTCCCTCTGGGAGAGGGAGACCATGCATACACCCACCTTTCATACCACCCATGCACACACGGCAACCCACCCAGTCACACACTCATCACCTACACACTCTAACACACACCATGCACACACAAACCCAACTCCCTCTTCTCTCTCTCACGGCACACCCACGCACAAACTCACCACACTACACAACACAGCACCAACCCATCACCCACAACCACCGTGGCCACCCTGCACTCACCTCACCACTCCATTCACTGCACACACTTTCACCACACCACACAACACAGCACCAACACAACACCACCACCACCGTGGCCACCCATCATCCAGCACCACCATCATTCAGCACACACCCAATACCCTCTCATACACACGCACACACCACACCTCCATCTTCATGCACAACACACCACCACCACCGTGGTCCACACAACACCACCACCACCGTGGCCACCATTATCCAGCACCACCATCATCTAACACACACCCACGACTCTCTCTCTCGGCCCACTCTCTCTCTCAACTTGCTCCTTCTCTCTCTAACCCACCCAACTCTCTCTCTCTCTAAGACCCATGCATAACACACACCCACTCTCTTCCCTCTCTCGGCTAACAAACCCATGGTCTCTCACTCTCTCTCTAGAGACCCATGCACAACCGAATCAACCATCTCTCTCTTCTCTCTCTAGACATTCGGAGAGACCAACCATAAGCTGCCTCTCTCTCTCTCTTCCCCCCCGAAATTCTTCTTTGGAGCCATGCATGAAGTTCTTCTCTTCCTTATATAGCAGCAGCGAATCACAACCGTTGAGTAAGGTCTCGAACTTTGACATCGAAGCCAGTGCCATTGACATGAAATAAAGAGTCAAAGAAATGGTTTCTTCAAATGTTGGAAGCAGAATGGGTTTGAGAATAATAAAGGTTTTGAGTATTGGGCTTAAGTTAGTTTTGTGTGGGCTTAATGTGGATTTTATCAATGGGGTTTAGTCACATAGGCTGTGTCCCTGCTTCATTTTTTTTATTTTATTTTTATTTTTATTTTGAGTGTTGTGAGGCTTTTTTTTTATTTTTATTTTTATTTTGAGTGTTGTAGGCTTTTTATTTTATTTTTATTTTTATTTTGAGTGTTTGAGGTTTTATTTTTATTTTTATTATTCCTCTCCTCCTCTCCCGGATCTGTAATAATTCAAGTATTGTAATAATTCCCCCCCCCGCTTCTGTCTATCCATTCTTTTCAATCGCTTTCCCTAACTGTGTGTATGTATATATCTGGCATGCCATGCATATCCATGCTTTACATCCATGTTCCATGCATTAAGATTTGGCTAATTTTGCATCTTTATGCTTCAATTGATTATTCCATGATTCTGTGTGCTATCGTATGTTTTGAGATGTTTCACATGCCATATTCTAGAAGCCAAATCTTTAGTGCATCTCATGAGTGAATTGCATTAGGATTCTGTATATAAGATCATGCATATTTCACTAACTTTTGTTTTGTAGTTGTTCGAGGGACGTCGGTCAATCTGTGAGTTTTTATGCTTTAGCATCCCATTTGTGTGTGATTTTCTTATTATGTTTAGCATCCTACCATGTGGCTATTTGCTTAAGTGATATAACTGTTTGAATGCCTGTGGATGAAGGCTTGTTGTTTGAATTGGAATAATTCAATAAATGTACGTCTTAAGCCCACTTGATGGTGGCAAAATCAAACCTTTTTTCAGAAAACAAACATGAAGTTGAATTATTCCAATTTGAGCAAACTAGTCTATACTTGTATGCTTCACATAGTAAATTTTAGGATTTACTAAAATAATCAGAACATAAACATATAAAGAAAATAAAAGTCATATCATGGTTTAGTAGAGGCCGATCTTTTGATCGGGTGAGTGGGGGTGCTCATTATTGACCTTCCCCTCTCATACCTAAGGTTCCGAGCCAAGCATCCTTGGTTACGACGAACAGTGGCCTTTGGCACCGAGTCATGGGTTTCCTAATTTCCCAAAATATTAGGTGGCGACTCTGAGATCTGATGACGCAGTCCATTTTTGACAAAATTGCAATAAAATAGATTTTCAATAAAAGTTGCCAAATCTGGACTCTCATCTATGTTTCACATTGCACTCGTGAAACTTGAGATCAAAGAGATCTCGGGAGTCCGAACTGTTTAATGCGCGCGGGTACCCTCCTGGGCATGTTACAGTTTCTGGCGACTCTGCTGGGGATTTATGAAACCTTGACTCGAACTCCATAATATGACTTTTATTTTCAATTATATGTTTATTGCATTGCATGCATTGGTGCACTTAAAGTTCCTGTGTTGCCTAGATACTGGTGGGAACACATGCATACTTTTTGTGACACTACACCTATCTCTACGTTACTGTAGAGGCCTTGTGTTGTAACCTTTTGAGATTTGTCAAAAAGGTAGCTCTGTTACGTAGCTCTGCTATTTGGCTTTGCTATCTAAGGTTCTCAGACTCTGAAGAGAGGCTATTTGACTCTTCTGATTTCCTGGGATCTTTATTGGTTATGACCCAAAGGACTCTTTGGTAACGTCACATTGACTTCAACCCCTAGAGTAAAGCCAACCTTGTACATATAGTGAGCTATAGTACCTTTCAAATTAGGACAGGATGCTTTCCCATTTCTAGGATGTGTGATACCACTTGTCTGAATAGTGAAACCCTAGATCATTTCAAGCTAGGACAGGATAACCCTACCCTCCATAGGGGTGTTTGTTCTCTTTCCTGCTATGTGTTATGTGCAATGTATTGGATCTATACAGGGGTTCTCAAATTCGAATGAGTGGTTTAGGTTGTTCAATTTAGCACCATTACTTCAAAAACAAAAAAAAATAACAAAAATTTAAAAAAAAAAAAAAAAAGGGCCGATATCCCACAAAGTCGACCATCTCTGTGATTGGGGAGTGACCACCTGTTGATTGCACGAGCTTTACTTTGATATTGTGGATGGCCCACACTTTGACTGACAATTTGAGAATGGTTTTACTTTGAGTCCTGAATTGAGTATTGAGTCTAAGTGTGATTCCACCAAGTTTGTAGAGTTTGGATTAAGCTCGAGTCATTCTAGTGAGTCAGAGTCTGTTGATTTTGAGAGTGCTAACCTAGACACTTCTATCTTGTCTAGGTCTTCTTTGTCATTTTCTTTTGAGTCTGTTGTCATTGCTGAGTCATAGCCTCTTTTCAATAAAAAGAAAAAAAAAACATGCCATAGAGTCTGCCTACTTTTCTGTGCCTTTAAATCATTGCATTGACCAAAGTTTTTCAAAACTTTTTCCAAAACTCTGATAAAAAAACAAAGAGGAAGAATTTCCTCGGGATTTGCAAATTTTGATCAACTGAGAGGAAGAGAGGTGTGCTAAGCCTTTGATGAAGAAAATCATTTTTGTTAAATGTGGGTATTGAGAGCGATCCTGGCTTGGTCCAAATTGGTTCTATCTTGTCTTCGTAAGAGTACGAGTGATTAGTCACTTTGTGAAAAGATTTCAAAAACTGTTTTTGCGTGGTCCTACGAAAACATGCCTGGAATTGATTATACAGCATAGGATCCCTCTTGACTCGTGGTCCAACCTCCTTAGCTCCTTAGCCTTCACACCGTGATTTGAAGTATCCCATGATCAATTAAAGTGTAAGGCAGGCTGGCATAGCCGAATTGGAAATAGCCCTTGAACTAGGGGCCATGATGTGATTCAAATGGAGGCAGCCCTTCAACTAGGGGCAATAAGGTCGAATATGATTTAGATTGGAAATAGCCCTTGAACTAGGGGCAATGATGTGATCCAGATTGGAAACAGACCTTGAACTCAGGGCAGAGAATGTGATTTCGATTTGAAACGGCCCTTGAACTAAGGGCAAAAGTGTGAGGCTTACATAGCTGAAATGGAGGTAGTCCTTGAACTAGGGGCAATAAAGTATCACCCTTGAGAGGCTCGTTGGGCCGAAAACCCGGAAGGGCGACCCAGGCAAAAGTTAGAGCATAAAAAAAAAAAAGAAGGAAAAATAAAAAGAAAAATGAAAAGCTCGCAAGGTTGAAAACCCGAAAGGGCGGCTTTGGCAAAAGTTAGAGCGCAAAAGGAGAGTATCAATACCCGAGTGAACCTTAGCCAAAACTATGTAGGGCCAGTGATTCAGATTGAAAGCAACCCTTGAACTAGGGGCAAGAAGGTCGGATGTGATTTAGATTTGAAGCAGCCCTTGAACTAGGGGCAAAAGGTTGGATGTGATCAAAGAGTTAAAACTGAATCGTTTCCCAATGAAGACCGCCAAGAAAGGCCAACCCAGAATTTGAGAGAATGAATTTTATTATTGAAGGACAGTCGAGTTCCTATCCACTACACTAGGGGCAACACTAGGGGCAAATTCGGACCCAATTCAACCTAGTCCCTACATCATCATATCTACTGGTCAAGTGTAGAAGTTGTTCTCATAGTTGGCTTAGAGATTCCCCAATCAACATGGACAAGTTAAAATGAAAGTAACCCTTGAGAGGCTCGCTGGGCCGAAAACCCGGAAGGACGACCCAGGCAAAAGTTAGAGCAGAAAAAAAAAAAAAAAAAAAATGATGATAAAAAAATGAAAATAAAAAAAAATGAAAAAAATGATGAAAATGAAAAAAATGAAAAAATGAAAAGCTCGCAAGGTTGAAAACCCGAAAGGGCGGCTTTGGCAAAAGTTAGAGCACAAAAAGAGAGTGTCAATACCCGAGTGAACCTTAGCCCCGAACTACGATGGCCTGATTCCTATCTTTGGGATACGTAGGTAGCTTCATCTCGAAGTTCGGCCCTAATAATTTTTCAACTCATTCATCTTGTCCATGTTTGCTTGGTGTGTCTTTAGTCGACTTGGTTGTCCTATCCGTGTTTGATTGGTGTATTTTCGTTCTGCTCAGTTCAATTGGTTTGATTTAACTTGGTTTAGTTCGGTTCGATGGTTCGGTTCGGTTCGGTCCGGTCCGGTTCTGCTCGGCTTCATTCGGTTCGGATAGCTTGGTTCAAATCGGCTCGGTTCGGTTATCCCCTTTGATTATCTGGCTTGGGATATGCACCTCAGTGATTGATTCCATGTTAGTTGAGTAGTGACCATTTGCAAAAATAGGGTTTGATTAATTTGAATGAAGCTGACTAATTTTTCTCGAAAATTGTTCCATTTTTTGCAAAACTTGGACCATTCTTTGGATTTGAAAAGGGAAAATTTTCAGTGCTCACAGCTTAGCTTACGTGATTTGAAACAGAAAATGGAATAAGTGTGCTAATCTAACTCTTATGTTGATCAAAACATTTTTACAAAAAAAAATCAAGAAAAAAAAATCAAGGCAATGAATTAGGGGCATAGTTGAGTTAGAGATTCTGTCTTCTCCACCACTCGAGTCAACTGTATATAAGTGTGTATTCGTACCAATCAGTGTATTTATACCAGTCAGTGTATATAAGTGTGTATTCGTACCAGTCAGTGTATTTATACCAATCAGTGTATATCAGTGTGTCTTCATACCAGTCAGTGTATTTATACCAGTCAGGGTATTCATACTAATCAGTGTATATAAGTGTGTTCCTTTCATACCAGTCAGTATATTTATACCAGTCGGTGTATTTATACTAGTCCGTGTATAGAAGTGTGTTTGGATTATTTTGGCTTCGTTTTTCTTACGTTGAGTCAGTTTTATTTTTATTCAGGTCAGTATGAACCAATGTCCAATTCAGAGTTCAAATTCAATCATTCTCAATTTCGATCAAACAAAAGTATTTTCAAATCAGAGTGATGTGCCAGTCACGCCATTGATGTACAAAACTGAAAATTTTTATTACAGTCAGGGGAGGACATCCCCGATTACAGAGACTCAAAAAACAGAAAATACAAAAAAAAAAAAAAAAAAAAAAGAAGAAGAAAACCAGAAATAAAAAAATACAGAAAATACAGAAAAAGAAGAAGAAAACCAGAAAAAAAAAAACACAAAAACAAAAAAAAAAAAAACAAAATACAAAGTCAAAAAAAAAAAAAAAAAAAAAAAAAAAAAAAAAGAGGGGTCTTGTTCTTCTTTTCGCCGGTGCCGGCCACATGCCAGCTTCAGTTACTCGGCTCTTCCGTCGCCGAGCTCTTCCTCTTTTTGTCATCGGCCTTCGAAGGCCCTGCCTCCATGTTTCCGGCAAAAGAGTTGACTTTTCGCCGACCATCAAAGGAAAAGTACGCCGGCGCTCCGAACTGGTCCAGACAAATGGTCTGTCGTTTTGCCTCTCTACTCTCCATGGAGGTAGTCTTCCGTTTCAGTTCTTTGTTCTCTGCCTTCAGCACACAAACCTCCGCTCGTGCATCCTTATACATCTGCTGAAGCAGATTGAGTTGGGCATTAACCCGATGTAGCTCACTCGTCCTGTTTTGCAGACGGTGAGACAAATTAGTGACCGCGGCCACTGTTTCCATACACGACTTCAGCGTGAGGTGGTTAGCATCAATATCAGTTTGAGCAGCCATCACTTGCTCAACTGTTAGGGTGGGAAGACTGTGATAAGTAAGCAGGGGCACTTGGCCCAGAGGAGCTTGATGGATCATTAAGATCCGGAAACAGAGAGAAAGGGCGAGACGAAGCCATGTATAAGAGAAGAGAAGGCAGAAATGGCAGAAAAGAAGGAAGTCACAGAGAAACGATGAGGAAAAGAAGAGGAAAGGAAGAAGGCGGAGGAAGATGGAAGAGTAATGGAGAAGGAGAAGAAGAAGAGAATGGTTAAGAAGAAGAAGAGATACGAAAGAGAAGAGAAAGACGAGAGAGAAAGACAAAAGAGGGAGGGTCGAGGTGAGCGTCGATCGAGGGGGCTGCTTTTGTCGGCCATCGACGCAAAAGCTGGGCCTCGTGTCAAACGCGTGTATCAAAAGAAGAGAGAGACGCGGGAGAGTTGTGTATGCATATATGTATATATATGTATAGCTATGTAATATAGGTATTGTTTGAACATTTGGTCATATGAGTGGCTTGGGTTCAATGGTTTGGCCCTAATGGGTTCAGGGTTTGGAAAGGCTGAGCCCGAGGTCAGGGGTTCGAACCCCACATTGAGTGTTTCTTTTGTTTTGTTTTCATTTTCTGTATAAATATATCTTATATATTTGTTTGAACATTTGAGTCACAGGTGTGGCTTGGGTTCAGTGGTTTGGCCTAGTGAGTCCGAGGTCAGGGGTTCGAACCCCACATCGAGTCTTTCTTTGTTTTGTTTTGGTTTTGATGTATATATGTTTTGTCCACCTGTATATATATATATTTGTTTGGATTGTTTCTGTCACAAGTGGCTTGGGTTCAATGGTTAGGCCCAATGGTTGAAGAGTGAGAGCTGAGCCTGAGGTCAGGGGTTCGAACCCCACATTGAGTGTTTCTTTTTGGTTTGTTTTGGTTTTATGTATATATATGTCTTGTATAGTATATATATATATATATATATTTGTTTATATATTTGTCACAAGAGTGATGTGGCTCAGTGGTTAAGGACTCGGAGGCCGAGCTTGAGGTCAGGGGTTCGACACCCCGTGTCCCGTGTCCATCCATTTTGTGATTTTTCTTTCTTTTTGCGTGTTTTGCGTGCGTGTGCTGACGTCAGCAAACGGAATATGCCTTCTCAGTAACGGCATCTTCCCACTGACGGCAGCCAAACAGAATATTCCCCACTTGTGTATATATCCGTATATATCTGTGTATATATCCATATATGTTTGTGTATAGGTCTGTATATGTCTGTGTCATATATATGTGTATATATACTGTATATGTCTGTGTCTGTGTATAAGTCTGTTATTTGTCTGTGTATATTGCCGTATTCGTATGTATTTTGTTTGTACATGGTATATGTATACGGTATTTGGTTTGAACATACAATTCCTTCTTTCATTCTGTGCATCTATCGCACAATAATCTCACTTCGTGCACCTACCACTCAAATTTCAATTTCAATGCCATCGCATTATCTTGTGCATATCAAATTCAATCGCCCTGCTTTGGGCACCGCCCTGCTTTGGGCATCAAATTCAATCGCCCTGCTTTGGGCATCAAATTCAACCGCCCTGCTTTGGGCACCGCCCTGCTTTGGGCATCAAATTCAACCGCCCTGCTTTGGGCACCGCCCTGCCTTGGGCATCAAATTCAACCGCCCTGCTTTGGGCACCGCCCTGCCTTGGGCATCAAATTCAACCGCCCTGCTTTGGCACCGCCCTGCTTGGGCATCAAATTCAACCGCCCTGCTTTGGGCACCGCCCTGCCTTGGGCATCAAATTCAACCGCCCTACTTTGGCACCACCTGCCTTGGGCATCAAATTCAATCGCCTTGCTTTGGGCATCAAATTCAATCGCCCTGCTTTGGGCACCGCCCTGCCTTGGGCATCAAATTCAATCGCCCTGCTTTGGGCACCGCCCTGCTTTGGGCATCAAATTCAACCGCCCTGCTTTGGGCATCAAATTCAATCGCCCTGCTTTGGGCACCGCCCTACTTTGGGCATCAAATTCAATCGCCCTGCTTTGGGCACCGCCCTGCTTTGGGCATCAAATTCAATCGCCCTGCTTTGGGCACCGCCCTGCCTTGGGCATCAATTCAATCGCCCTGCTTTGGGCACCGCCCTGCCTTAGGCATCAAATTCAACGCCCTGCTTTGGGCACCGCCCTGCCTTGGCATCAAATTCAATCGCCCTGCTTTGGGCACCGCCCTGCCTTGGCATCAAATTCAATCGCCCTGCTTTGGGCACCGCCCTGCCTTGGGCATCAAATTCAATCGCCCTACCTTGGGCATCAAATTCAATCGCCCTGCTTTGGGCACCGCCCTGCCTTGGGCATCAAATTCAACGCCCTGCTTGGGCACCGCCCTGCTTGGGCATCAAATTCAATCGCCCTGCTTTGGGCACCGCCCTGCCTTGGGCATCAAATTCAACCGCCCTGCTTTGGGCACCGCCCTGCCTTGGGCATCAAATTCAACCGCCCTGCTTTGGGCACCGCCTGCCTTGGGCATCAAATTCAACCGCCCTGCTTTGGGCACCGCCCTGCTTTGGGCATCAAATTCAACCGCCCTGCTTTGGGCACCGCCCTGCCTTGGGCATCAAATTCAATCACCCTGCTTTGGGCACCGCCCTGCCTTGGGCATCAAATTCAACCACCCTGCTTTGGGCACCGCCCTGCCTTGGGCATCAAATTCAATCGCCCTGTTTTGGGCACCGCACTGCTTTGTGTATCAATTTCAATCGCGCTATCTTGCGCATCGCACTATCTTGTACACTCTCCCTAGTCTAGGAGACCTTAAATCCTCTAAAGGTGCAATTCCTTTGGTGTTTGTCGTGCCCGAACGACTTCAATCGGTCTGGAATAGTCACCTGACTGTGTTTGTAATGAGTTCCTAGGAGATCAATTGAGACGGTGGAAACTAGAGTTCGAATGGCGATGCCTAGAACGCAAAAAGGTTCGGGATTTCCGAGACTAAAGTCTGGTTTTAAATACCCAGGGGTGTATCCCCGGCTTGAAATCTGTATGGCAACCCCATAGGTTGAGATAGCTTGTACGCGCCTCAACTCTGGAAACTGAACAACCTAGTCTGTCACCCTGTTGGAGAATAGGGAAAGTTGCAAACATAGCCAGCATTCCATGACATTGCATTGCATTGTATAAATCATGAATTTTCAAACAATCGCTTCGCGTAGCGTGTAAGTCCACTTGCCAACCCGGCTTCGCGTAGCGTGTAAGTCCACTTACCAACCCGGCTTCACGTAAGCGTATAAGTCCAATCGTTAAATCGGCTTCGCGTAGCGTATAAGTCCACTCGTTAAATCGGCGTCGCGGAAGCGTATAAGTCCACTCGTTAAATCGGCTTCGCGGAAGCGTATAAGTCCACTCGTTAAATCGGCTTCGCGTAAGCGTATAAGTCCACTCGTTAAATCGGCTTCGCGGAAGCGTATAAGTCCAATCGTTAAATCGGCTTCGCGTAAGCGTATAAGTCCACTCGTTAAATCGGCTTCGCGTAAGCGTATAAGTCCACTCGTTAAACCGGCTTCGCGGAAGCGTATAAGTCCACTCGTTAAATCGGCTTCGCGTAAGCGTATAAGTCCACTCGTTAAATCGGCTTCGCGTAGCGTATAAGTCCACTCGTTAAATCGGCTTCGCGGAAGCGTATAAGTCCACTCGTTAAATCAGCTTCGCGTAAGCGTATAAGTCCACTCGTTAAATCGGCTTCGCGGAAGCGTATAAGTCCACTCGTTAAATCGGCTTCGCGGAAGCGTATAAGTCCAATCGTTAAATCGGCTTCGCGGAAGCGTATAAGTCCACTCATTAAATCGGCTTCGCGTAGCGTGTAAGTCCACTTGCCAACTCGGCTTCGCGTAGCGTATAAGTCCAATCTTCAAAATAGGTTAAAAACAGCAGGTGCGCCTGTCTGTTTATACCACCCCTTCTCCTCTCGCGTGAGACGCGTTAGGATGTTGATTTCTTTTGGTTGAGGTCTTCCCTCTCTTGCATAATCATGAATTTTCAAGCAAACCGGCTTCGCGAAGCGTGTAAGTCCAACCTTCAAACTGCATTTTGAGCTTGTCACTTTCATTCTGCCCCTGAACTACGCTGGTTTGATTCCTTGCAAAGGGATACGTAGGCAACCTTCGGGTTCAACCACATGCATTGCATTTTGTGTGATTGCCCAAGTCTTAGGGCCTGGTCAAAAGGGTCGTCTTCTGGCTTTGACATTCACTCACGTCATTTCATGACTTCGAGCTCTGTCAAAGAGGGGCAACTGTAGACACCCAATTTTGACCGGCCCTAAAACTTGGGCATTTTATTTTGACCACCCTCACCAGAAAAATCAAATTGAGAAAAAAAAATGATTTTGTGTGTTTGTACAAATTTTTAGGTGTGTTTATATAAATTGGCATGTGATATTTATAAATAAAAAATAAAAAAGGGGAAAATAATAAAATAAAAAAAATAGAAAAAATAGAAAATAAAAAAAAAAAGAGAAAAGAGAAAAAATATGGGTGGGATCATAGTGTGTTTTTTTTTTAAAGAAAAGAAATGGGGTGGATCATAGTGTGTTTATTTTTTAGTAGAATTGTGGAGAATATCATCATAAGAGATAAGAAGGCACTGATAGAGGGAGGGACACAGTTGTCGGTGTGGACAAAAAAAATAAGAAAAAGAAAGCATTTTGTTTGGAAATACTCATCACACAAGGTGGGGAGGGAGCTGGATGGATGATAATAAAAAAAGAAAAAGGAGGAGGAGATGGGTTAGGTGATTTTTAAATGTTGAAGGAGGAGAAGAAGGCATCCATACACGACCTCTCTTTCTCTTTAAAAAGGAGTGGACCCAAACACCATTCAAGGGACAAGAGAAGAGGACACTGGAGAAAGGAGAGAAAGACACGGGTTTAGTGAAAAAAAAAAAGGAGAGAAACACACACGGGATAGCAGAGGGAGAGACCACAAAGGAGATGGACTAACTCTCTCTCCCTCTGGGAGAGGGAGACCATGCATACACCCACCTTTCATACCACCCATGCACACACGGCAACCCACCCAGTCACACACTCATCACCTACACACTCTAACACACACCATGCACACACAAACCCAACTCCCTCTTCTCTCTCTCACGGCACACCCACGCACAAACTCACCACACTACACAACACAGCACCAACCCATCACCCACAACCACCGTGGCCACCCTGCACTCACCTCACCACTCCATTCACTGCACACACTCTCACCACACCAACAACACAGCACCAACACAACACCACCACCACCGTGGCCACCCATCATCCAACACCACCATCATTCAGCACACACCCAATACCCTCTCATACACACGCACACACCACACCTCCATCTTCATGCACAACACACCACCACCACCGTGGTCACACACAACACCACCACCACCGTGGCCACCCATCATCCAGTACCACCATCATCTAACACACACCCACGACTCTCTCTCTCGGCCCACTCTCTCTCTCAACTTGCTCCTTCTCTCTCTAACCCACCCAACTCTCTCTCTCTCTAAGACCCATGCATAACACACACCCACTCTCTTCCCTCTCTCGGCTAACAAACCCATGGTCTCTCACTCTCTCTCTAGAGACCCATGCACAACCGAATCAACCATCTCTCTTTTCTCTCTCTAGACATTCGGAGAGACCAACCATAAGCTGCCTCTCTCTCTCTCTTCCCCCCGAAATTCTTCTTTGGAGCCATGCATGAAGTTCTTCTCTTCCCTTATATAGCAGCAGCGAATCACAATCGTTGAGTAAGGTCTCGGACTTTGACATCGAAGCCAGTGCCATTGACATGAAATAAGAGAGTCAAAGAAATGGTTTCTTCAAATGTTGGAAGCAGGATGGGTTTGAGAATAATAAAGGTTTTGAGTATTGGGCTTAAGTTAGTTTTGTGTGGGCTTAATGTGGATTTTATCAATGGGTGTTTAGTCACATAGGCTGTGTCCCTGCTTCATTTTTTTTATTTTATTTTATTTTTATTTTGAGTGTTGTGAGGCTTTTTATTTTATTTTTATTTTTATTTTGAGTATTGTGAGGCTTTTTATTTTATTTTTATTTTTATTTTGAGTGTTGTGAGGTTTTATTTTATTTCTATTATTCCTCTCCTCCTCTCCCGGATCTGTAATAATTCAAGTATTGTAATAATTCCCCCACCCCGCTTCTGTCTATCCCATTCTTTAATCGCTTTCCCTAACTGTGTGTATGTATATATCTGACATGACATGCATATCCATGCTTTACATCCATGTTCCATGCATTAAGATTTGGCTAATTTTGCATCTTTATGCTTCAATTGATTATTCCATGATTCTGTGTGCTATCGTATGTTTTGAGATGTTTCACATGCCATATTCTAGAAGCCAAATCTTTAGTGCATCTCATGAGTGAATTGCATTAGGATTCTGTATATAAGATCATGCATATTTCACTAACTTTTGTTTTGTAGTTGTTCGAGGGACGTCGGTCAATCTGTGAGTTTTTATGCTTTAGCATCCCATTTGTGTGTGATTTTCTTATTATGTTTAGCATCCTACCATGTGGCTATTTGCTTAAGTGATATAACTGTTTGAATGCCTGTGGATGAAGGCTTGTTGTTTGAATTGGAATAATTCAATAAATGTACGTCTTAAGCCCACTTGATGGTGGCAAAATCAAACCTTTTTTCAGAAAACAAGCATGAAGTTGAATTGTTCCAATTTGAGCAAACTAGTCTATACTTGTATGCTTCACATAGTAAATTTTAGGATTTACTAAAATAATCAGAACATAAACATATAAAGAAAATAAAAGTCATATCATGATTTAGTAGAGGCCGATCTTTTGATCGGGTGAGTGGGGGTGCTCATTATTGACCTTCCCCTCTCATACCTAAGGTTCCGAGCCAAGCATCCTTGGTTACGACGAACAGTGGCCTTTGGCACCGAGTCATGGGTTTCCTAATTTCCCAAAATATTAGGTAGCGACTCTGAGATCTGATGACGCAGTCCATTTTTGACAAAATTGCAATAAAATGGATTTTCAATAAAAGTTGCCAAATCTGGACTCTCATCTATGTTTCACATTGCACTCGTGAAACTTGAGATCAAAGAGATCTCGGGAGTCCGAACTGTTTAATGCGCGCGGGTACCCTCCCGGGCATGTTACAAAGAGGCGAGTAAGTAAGATCGGCGTATAGCCGGAAAAAAATCAAGGTTTTTTTTTTTATGTTTATTTTGATCGGCGTGTAGCCGTAAAAAAATGAAGGGTTTTTTTTATGTAAATATTTGTATTTTGATTTGTTTTTGTTTTATGTTTAAGTACTGAAAAATGAAATTAAAAAGCAAAAAAAATAAGAATATTAAGCCCAAACAAAAAATAATAATGAGAAAAAAATAAAAATAAAATAAATTAAGCCTAATAGTAAAATAAAAAAAATTAAAATAAATTAATACCAACAAAAATTAAACTTAATGGGACGTTGGTGTTGCTGGAATGGAAATTGAAAAAAAATACTATGAGGGTTTAAAAAAAATCAATGTATAGAAAGTTAATTTTACCTCAAGATGCAAAACCCAAAAAAAATTACTCAGTTGAGAATAGTAAACTGTTAAGGGGAATAAATGTATAAAGGACTTGAGAGCATTCAACTGATATAAATGTTTCCATATCAATGTAGCAATACACATATTATTTTAACAAAAATTCAAGTTTCACAGTCATAACGAAACTTTTTAAGTAGAAATTGACATTCCAAGCTCGCCATGAATAAAATTAAAGCGATTCTCCCTTAGGGGTTTTGTGAAAATATCCGTCCATTGCTTGTCGGTGTTTACAAATTCAAGTTTGTCGGTGTTTACAAATTCAAGTACAATATACATTTTTTGAACATGATCTCTTAAAAAATTATGTCAAATTTCAATATGTTTTGTTCGTGAGTGTTGAACTGGGTTTTTGCTTAAATTGATGGCACTAGTATTATCACATTTAATAGGGATATAATCATAATGCAAATCAAAGTCCACCAATTGTTGTTTCAACCAAAATATTGAGCACAACAACTTCCGGAAGCTATATATTCAGTTTCAGTTGTTGATAAAGCAACAGAATTTTACTTTTTGCCAAACCAAGATACTAATGAGTTACCAAAAAAATGATAAGTGTCACTGGTGCTTTTTCTATCAAGTTTGCAACCGGCAAAGTTGGCATTCGAGTAACTAATTAAATCAAATGCAACACCTCTAGTATATAACAGTCCCAAATTTTGAGTGTCAATAAGATATCTAAAAATTCTTTTAACAACACTGAAATGTGATTCCTTAGGATTTAATTGATATCTAGCACACATACAAACACTAAATATAATATTGGGTCTACTTGCAGTTAAATAAAGAAGTGAGCCGATCATACCTCGATATTTTGTTTGATCAATGGACTTACCTTTTTCATCCTTGTCTAACTTAATGGATGTGCTCATAGGTGTTCCAACTATTTTTGAGTCACACATACTAAACTTTTTGAGTAGTTCTTTTGTGTACTTAGCTTAGTTGATAAAAATTCATTCCTTACATTGTTTGATTTGAAGCCCAAGGAAATAATTTAGTTCCCCCATCATGCTCATCTCAAAACAATTCAAATCTCTCATTTTCAAGTTCTCTACCATGGTCGGTTCGAATATTAGTAATAAGACAGCCTTTTTCATTTTGAATTCTACGACAGAGTTTTGTGAAAGAAGAAAATGTTTCATCTTTGTGTGCTAAAAACATAACCCATGTAAATCTTGAATAATCATCAACTATAACAAGACAATAATGTTTACTACCTAGACTAGATGTCCTTGAGGGATCAAATAAATCCATATGCAATAGTTGTAAAGGTCTAGTTGTGGAAATATGAGATTTTGATTTAAATGATGTTTTAGTTTATTTTCCTTGTTGACAAGCACTACAAAGATGATCTTTTTCAAATTTAATTTTTGGAAGTTCAATGACCAAATCCTTTCTCAAAAGTTTAGCAATTAAATTCATATGAGCATGACCAAGTCTTCTATGCCATAACCAATTATTTTCATTATTAACATATAAATATTTAACATCACTAGCATAGGGATCATTAAGATGAAAAACATAAATATTATCATGTCGATTATCAACGAATAAAGCATTATGATCATTTGTGCTTTCAATTGTGCAATGTGATTTATTAAAAATAACTCGATTACCTTTATCACATAATTGACTAATACTAAGTAGGTTATGCTTAAGTCCATCAACAAGTAAAACATTTTCAATAGAAGGGTTAGGAGAAATACCGATGCTACCAATATCGATGATTTTTCCTTTCTTGTTGTCTCTAAAAATAACAAGGCCTCCATCTTTGAATGACAGTGTAGTAAAGAAGAATTTATCTCCGGTCATGTGTCTGAAACATTCACTATCAAGGTACCACTTCCCTTCTTTAGCTTTGGACTTAAGGCAAACCTACAAGATGACAATCAAGTGTTGGTTTTTGGTACCCATAGTTTCTTGGGTCCTTCTTGGTTAGTTTTGTTAAATCCCTTAATAATCCAAATCTTTTTAATTCCTATATTCATATTTTTTGAATGGACAATAAGATATATAATGGCCTTTCTTTCTACAATAATGACAAGTAATATGAGGGTGTGTCATGAGAGGTGCCTTTTCAAAAATTGTATTGAGATTCTTTTGTTTCTTAATAGGGTCATATCCAATGCCTGCTTCATCGAAAACACATCTTTGATTTCCAATAAGCATGTTCAGATTATTTCTACCTTTTACAAAATTTTCAAGTGTTTTTGTTAAATCATCAACATTGTTTTTTAAAGCAGTTTTCTCATTAGAGATGGTGCAAAATCATTTTTCAAAACAATTTTTTCGTTCTTGAATTTTTCTACATTACTAGATAAAGATGCAACAGATTTTTTTAACGCATTATTTTTGGCACAAACTTTTCTAAATTCATCTTTTAGTTCATGGAATGCACTTTCAAGTTCTTCATACAGAATAGTTACTCATCTTGAATAGAGTCTTCATCTTCAAGAGCCATGAGACACAAGTTGGCTACTTCATTTTCAATTTCATCACTTGAACTTTCATCTTCAGTTTCTCCCCAAGCTGCTACCATGGCCTTCTTGTTTCTTTTGTAGTCTTTTCCATAATTATTCAATTTTGGACAATCCATCTTCATATGTCCAGGATTTTTGCATTCATAGCAAATAATAGGTTCTTTCTTGTTATCTTTGTTGTACTCCTTTTTGAAATTCTTTCTCCATAATTGTTTTTCTTGAAGTGCTTTTTCAGATTTCTACTAAACATGGCATAGCTTTCATCCTTACTGAAGTTTTCATGTTCTTCTTCATTTGATGATGCTTTGAATGCAATTCCACTTTTCTTTTTGTCTTCAACATCCTCATGTCCTTTCATGGTAATCTCATGAGTCATAAGGGAACCCATAAGCTCATCCAATTCAAGTATGGAGAGATTTTTGGCTTCAATAATGGCGGTGACCTTTGCTTCCCAATTCTTTGGTAGACACCTAAAAATTTTTTTTACCAACTCACTGTTAGTATAAATTTTGCCAAAAAATTCAAAGAGTTTACAATTTCAGTAAATCTAGTAAATATACTTGAAATAGATTCATCAGAGTTCATTTTAAATAATTCATAACTATGAACAAGCATATCAATACGAGATTCCTTCACTTGGTTTGTACCTTCATACGTTACCCCAAGTTTGTCCCAAATTTCTTTTAACGAATCACAACTTGAAATTCTATTATACTCCTTAGAGTCTAATCCACAAACAATGGTGAGTTTGGCTTTAGCATTAGCTTGCAATAATTTATGATCTCTCTCATCACATTCATCTTCAGTTTTAGGTACACTAATATTGTCTACTAATTTGGTAGGAATGTTTGGACCTTTGGTAACAATAATCCACGTGGCATAATCAGTGACTTGTAGGTATATGATCATCTTATCTTTTCAATGACTATAGTTGTTTCCGTCAAATAATGGTAGCCTATTTGTGGCTTGTCCTTCAGTTAAGGTTGCCATGGATCGAAGCTCCTAGATGGTTAAATCTAAAATAAGAGTCTAGACTCTGATACCAATTATTACCCAAAAGACAACCTAAGATAGGAGGTGAATTAGGTTTTTGCAATTAAAATTAATAATACTCTAATAAAAATTATGACTAGCACAATAGATAAATATAATTAATGAAATAAAAATAATTAAAGCAAGTGTCTTAACAACTATGTCAGTTAATGATCTTAGCACAGCAAAAATGTGAAATATAGTTATGGCAATTTAAAAAAATAAAGAGATAAGGGAGAGAGAGGCAAACAAATTTATAGTGGTTCGGTTTCAATTCGATCTACGTCCACTCCTCAAGTTTCACTTGAGATTTTTCACTATCTTCTAACTTCATAGGGGTGCTAGCAACCTCTTTACAAATGGAGCAATCATCCACGGATTTTACACAGACTTCACAAGCCCAAACCCTTACAAATCTTAGGTGATTTACAATCACTCTCAAAATTTTAAGAACACAGTATTTGCATCACTTTTACAAGATGAAATGGTATTTTTGCTTTCAAAGAAAGATTACAATAAATATCTCTTAAACATAGATATATAAAATAAAGTTTTGATTTTTTTGTAAATCTCACACAGAAAAGATGGGCTTAAAGGTATAAGGCTCAGTGTATAATTTCTGAGAATAGATGTGAGTGATTAGAGATCAAAGAATATTTTCAGGTTTTTTGTAACATGTTTACATTAGAGGCTTTGTTATATATAATGAAAATTATAGCCGTTTATAGCTGTTGTATTCATTTGAATTTATAACCGTTTATAGCCATTGTAGTCATTTGAATTTATAGTCGTTGTACTTCTATCATTACTAATTTAAATATCTTTCACTCCATCGTTACAAATTTGAATATCTTCCAGTTGATCCTTTTGAACCTTTTGAACTGCTGTTGTCCTGAGCTGTTTGAACCTCTGTTTTGAGCTGTTTGAACTTGTGATTTAATCAAATATGAAATACATTCTAACAACATTTAGGATAAAGGTTTAGGTGAGAAATAATGGGACAAAATAAATTTTGATTCTATTTTTCTTTTTCAAATAAATTAAAATATAATCATTAAAATAAATTTTGGATTCTATTTTTTTCTTTCAAATATATTAAAACATAATTGAATAAATTATCCAAATAAATAAGTCTAACAATGACAATTTTACCCTTGAAATGGAGAAATAATATTTTTAATTGTCCTTATTCAGAACAAAATTCAAAATTCAAAATTAAAGATCAAATGTATCACAATTGAAAGTCATAGATCAAAATAACATAAGTTCCAAACTATAAGGACTGCTAATATCATTCACTTTTGTTCTTTTATTTTTTATTCCCCCATGGGTGGTTGTTTTTGTTGATTTAATAATTTTTTTTGATATTTATTTTTGTTAAATTAGTTTTTTATTTTTTTCAAAAGTCAAACATGGTGACAATTTTGATATCATTATTGAATTGATCCATTAAATCAAAAAATTCAAAATTAAAACAATTTCTTATGTTAAATATATTGATTATATATTAAAAATCTAATAACCATCCATTACATGATAACCTTCTAAAAATATCAATAAAAACAATTACTCATTACATGATCATTATCTAAACACAACCTAAAATTAATTTGGTAAAATAATAAAAAAAATAAAAATAAATATCATTTTTATATAACTTTATCTATGGTGAGCAGAAATAAATTTTAAAAACTTAAAAATAACGTTTTGATTATTCAACGGAGATCAACAGAGGTAGTAGTGAAGAGATGCGATACTCTGACAGTAGATGGAAGTGTTACAGGACGGGGTCGGCCTAGATTAATGTTGGTTAGCGTTGTAAATAGAGATTTAATTAATTATCACTTAATTATCTAATTTTAAGTGATGAATCAGATTATCAAACAGCCTTTTGATATTGATTTTATTTTATTTTTTTAATTTTGTTTTTGTTTTTATTTTTGTTTTCTTTAGTGATATGTTTTGTCCTACAATTATTATTATTATTTTATTTTCACAACTTTTAAAGCCTTGAAGAGTGACAAAAACAACGGATTTCCCACTAAAATCCCATCTTTCTACTCGCAGTGACAAATACAAAGTTTTAAAAATATTCAACATCTAAATAGAATTGGGGTATTTTTTCATAAATTCTTTTTCACCCTTTTGTGTTTCATTTAGTTTATATTTTTTTTTATATTTTAATAATCATATAAGTGACATATTTATTAAAATACCCTTAATAATATTTACATTTATAGTACAAATGTTTTGTGATATAAATGTTCACACCGTTAATGTGAATGTTAAAATGTCAATGTAAATATTTCCACTATCAATGTGAACATTCACACGTCAGAGTGAATATTCACATTGTAAAATATGAATGTTCATATCACCAAATTACTAACCGTTCAAAAAATATTTGTAAAGGTAGAAACGTCCATAAAATATCTTAAATATGAGAATTAGGATTTGGTAGATCAAATGTTCAAATAATACAACTTACAAAAATATAAGAATATCTTATGAACTAATTGGGATACAAACACTTGAAAAATAATTTTCTAATAAATCTCCCAATAGAATGTTATGAAAAAATATAAGTATTGCCTCACAAAATTATTCAGTGTGTTTGGTTTCAATTTTCTGAATTCAGTTTTTTGAAAACTGATGAGTTTTTTGTTTTTCGTATTTTTTTGTTTTTAGTGAATATTTTTTAAATTTTAAGTAATTTTTTTCTTTTTTAGATGCACTTTATTTAGATGTATCTAAATAGTAAAATATTTGTGAAAAAATATTTTTTAAAATTAATAAATACACAAAAATATAAAAATGTACTAAATTTTCATTTTTTTTCTTCTATTTTTTGGTATTTAGTGTATTTTTTAAAGATCTGTTTCACAAATATTATACTTTTTAAGTGTTTTTTGTTAGGTGTCTAAAAATTTTAAAAAATTGCTTTAAATATTAAAAAATTCATTAAAAATATTAAAATACGAAAAATAAAAAAGTAGAATTTTTTAAAAACTGAAACCAAACAAGCTGATTATTTTTTTTTAAAAGTAAAACCCATAAATTTGTATAATTTCTATTTTATCTCCAACAAATTCGTAAGAGGCACCTTTGTTTTTGTTTACTCGCAACTTATTTAGAGGTGGTTTGGAATGATCTAAATAAATATATTTTTTGACTTTTTATGAAATCTGAATTGAGTATGGATTGGGTTTGAAGTGATATAGTAGAGAAGTGATGTGACTCAAATAAAATGATGTGATTTAAATAAAATAATAACCTTTTAATCTTTTTACGTTTTTAAATTATGGCAAATAAGGCCTTAGTTTTAAAATCTCATTACTTTTTTTGTTTTTTGTTTTTCGTATTTTTTTGTTTTTAGTGAATATTTTTTAAATTTTAAGTAATTTTTATTCTTTTTTAGATGCACTTCATTTAGATGTATCTAAATAGTAAAATATTTGTGAAAAATATTTTTTTAAATTAATAAATAGACAAAAATACAAAAATGTACTAAATTTTTATTTTTTTTGTTTTCTATTTTTTGGTATTTAGTATATTTTTCAAGGATCTTTTTCACAAATATTATACTTTTTAAGTGCTTTTTGTTAGGTGTGTCTAAAAATTTTAAAAAATTGCTTAAAATATTAAAAAATTCATTGAAAATATTAAAATACGAAAAAGTAAAAAAGTAGAATTTTTTGAAAACTGAAACCAAACAAGCTGATTTTTTTTTTTTTTTTAAGTAAAACCCATAAATTCGTATAATTTCTATCTTATCTCCAACAAATTCGTAAGAGGCGCCTTTGTTTTTGTTTACTCGCAACTTATTTGGAGGTGGTTTGGAATGATCTAAATAAATATACTTTTTGACTTTTTATGAAATCTGGATTGAGTATGGGTTGGGTTTAAAATGATGTAGTAGAGAAGTAATGTGACTCAAAAAAATGATGTGACTTAAATAAAATAATAACCTTTTAATCTTTTTACGTTTTTAAATTATGACAAATAAGGTCTTAGTTTTAAAATCTCATTACTTTTTTTGTTTTTTGTTTTTCATATTTTTTTGTTTTTAGTGAATATTTTTTAAACTTTAAGTAATTTTTTTTCTTTTTTAGATGCACTTTATTTAGATGTATCTAAATAGTAAAATATTTGTCAAAAAATATTTTTTAAAATTAATAAATAGACAAAAATACAAAAATGTACTAAATTTTCATTTTTTTTGTATTTTTTGGTATTTAGTATATTTTTCAAAGATCTTTTTCACAAATATTATACTTTTTAAGTGTTTTTTGTTAGGTGTGTCAAAAATTTTAAAAAATTGCTTAAAATATTAAAAAATTCATTGAAAACATTAAAATACGAAAAATAAAAAAATAGAATTTTTTGATAACTGAAACTAAACAAGCTGATTATTTTATTTTTTTAAAGTAAAACCCATAAATTCGTATAATTTCTATCTTATCTCCAACAAATTCGTAAGAGGCGCCTTTGTTTTTGTTTACTCGCAACTTATTTAGAGGTGGTTTGGAATGATCTAAATAAATATACTTTTTGACTTTTTCTGAAATCTGGATTGATTATGGATTGGGTTTGAAGTGATGTAGTAGAGAAGTGATGTGACTTAAATAAAATGATGTGACTTAAATAAAATAATAACTTTTTAATTTTTTTACTTTTTTAAATTATGACAAATAAGGCCTTAGTTTTAAAGTCTCATTACCTTTTTTGTTTTTTGTTTTTTGTATTTTTTTGTTTTTAGTGAATATTTTTTAAACTTTAAGTAATTTTTTTTCTTTTTTAGATGCACTTTATTTAGATGTATCTAAATAGTAAAATATTTGTGAAAAATATTTTTTAAAATTAATAAATACACAAAAATACAAAAATGTACTAAATTTTCATTTTTTTTTTTTTTTGTATTTTTTGATATTTAGTGTATTTTTCAAAGATCTTTTTCACAAATATTATACTTTTTAAGTGTTTTTTGTTAGGTGTGTCTAAAAATTTTAAAAAATTACTTAAAATATTAAAAAATTCATTGAAAACATTAAAATACGAAAAATAAAAAAGTAGAATTTTTTGAAAACTGAAACCAAACAAGCTGATTATTTTATTTTTTTAAAGTAAAACCCATAAATTCGTATAATTTCTATCTTATCTCCAACAAATTTGTAAGAGGCTCCTTTGTTTTTGTTTACTCGCAACTTATTAGAGGTGGTTTGGAATGGTCTAAATAAATATATTTTTTAACTTTTTCTGAAATCTGGATTGATTATGGGTTGGGTTTGAAGTGATTTAGTAGAGAAGTGATTTAGTAGAAAAGTGAAGTGACTCAAAGAAAATGATGTGACTTAAATAAAATAATAACTTTTTAATTTTTTTACTTTTTTAAATTATGACAAATAAGGCCTTAGTTTTAAAATCTCATTACTTTTTTTGTTTTTTGTTTTTTGTATTTTTTTCTTTTTAGTGAATATTTTTTAAATTTTAAGTAATTTTTTTTCTTTTTTAGATGCACTTTATTTAGATGTATCTAAATAGTAAAATATTTGTGAAAAAATATTTTTTAAAATTAATAAATACACAAAAATACAAAAATATACTAAATTTTCATTTTTTTTTTTTTTTGTATTTTTTGGTATTTAGTGTATTTTTCAAAGATCTTTTTCACAAATATTATACTTTTTAAGTGTTTTTATTTAGGTTTGTCTAAAATTTTTAAAAAATTGCTTAAAATATTAAAAAATTCATTGAAAACATTAAAATACGAAAAATAAAAAAGTAAAATTTTTTGAAAACTGAAACCAAATAATCTAATTATTTTATTTTTTTAAAGTAAAACCCATAAATTCGTATAATTTCTATCTTATCTCCAACAAATTCATAAGGGCCCCTTTGTTTTTGTTTACTCGCAACTTATTTAGAGGTGGTTTGGAATGATCTAAATAAATATACTTTTTGATTTTTTGTGAAATTTGGATTGATTATGGGTTAGGTTTGAAGTGATGTAGTAGAGAGGTGATGTGACTCAAATAAAATGATGTGACTTAAATAAAATATTAACTTTTTAATTTTTTAATTTTTTTAAATTATGACAAATAAGGCCTTAGTTTTAAAATCTCATTACTCTTTCTGTTTTCTGTTTTTCGTATTTTTTTGTTTTTAGTGAATTTTTTTTAAATTTTATGTAATTTTTTTTCTTTTTTAGATGCACTTTATTTAGATATATCTAAATAGTAAAATATTTGTGAAAAAATATTTTTTAAAATTCATAAATACACAAAAATAAAAAAATGTATTAAATTTTCATTTTTTTTTTGGTTGTATTTTTTGATATTTGGTGTATTTTTTAAAGATCTTTTTCACAAATATTATACTTTTTAAGTGTTTTTTGTTAGGTGTGTCTAAAAATTTTAAAAAATTGCTTAAAATATTAAAAAATTCATTTAAAACATTAAAATACGAAAAATAAAAAAGTAGAATTTTTTGAAAACTGAAACCAAACAAGTTGATTATTTTTTTTTTAAAGTAAAACTCATAAATTCGTATAATTTCTATCTTATCTCCAACAAGTTCGTAAGAGGCTCTTTTGTTTTTGTTTACTCGCAACTTATTTAGAGGTGGTTTGGAATGATCTAAATAAATATATTTTTTGACATTTTATGAAATTTGGATTGAGTATGGTTGAGTTTGAAGTGATATAATAGAGAGGTGATATGACTCAAATAAAATAATGTGACTTAAATAAAATAATAACTCTTTAATTTTTTTACTTTTTAAAATTATCACAAATAAGGCCTTATTTTTAAAAACTCATTATGAACCAACCACCAACACCACCACCACCACCACCCCACCCCCCCCCCCCCTCCTCCCAAAAAAAAAAAAAACACTTATATCTAAAACTGGGTTTTAGAATTTTTATTTTGGACTTTCCGTTCAAAAATTCAAAATCAAACTTTCTTTTGTCTAAAGAATCAGGAGGAACAAAAAACTTGGTTTATAAGGACATGTTAGGGTGATTCCACTTACACCACTCCTTTATCTCCTTACACCCTCCATATAAGATTGTTGGGTGATTCTACTTACACCACTCTTTTATCTCTTTACACCCTCCATATAAGATTGTTTTTGTCTTCCAATTTTATCCATATGTGAAATTACTTAAAGGGACAAAACATTAAAATTAAATGTATTTGATTATCTCCTTACACCCCCTAACCTTTCAATTCCTGCTTATCTTTTTCCTTTCTCAACTTTTTTTTTCTCTTACACATCTCTTTTGAAAAACTGATAATCATAGTGTTTTGATCATCAATAAAAGCAATGAATGAAAAAACGGTAGTGAAAAACTATCAAAAAAGTGAAATGGTGAGTTTTTTTTTTTGTTTGGTAGGTTTTGGTTTCGATTTTATGGGTTTTGTTTGATTTTCTAAGTTTTTGTTTCGATTTTTTGGATTGGTGTGCGACTTTTGTTCGGTGTTTCGAAATTGAACAAAATAACACAATCCGGTATCACAGTGCCAAAAAAAAAATATAAGTCTAGTATCAAATTGCCGAATAAAATATAAATTTCCGGTAATATAAAGCCGGATTTTTTAAATTTGTTCGGCTACTCATTGCCATGTATTTTTAGTATAAATTTTTTATTTTTTTTGTGTGGAAGGATTGTACTTATACTTAACTCATTGCAACAATGCAAGTACTGCATTATTAGTGGACTCCAACCATGAATTCATTACAGACGAGGTTTGTTAAGTTTTTTTATGAATACAATTTTTTCTTATTTCTAATTTGTATTGAGTTTTATTAATAATTTGACGTTCAAATGTATTTATTATGTTTAGATTTTTAGTAGTCGTCAAGCATTAATTAAATGGGCTTCTGATGTTGGAAGGAAGACTGGATTTGTCATTGTTATAAAGACATCAAATGCAGGAGGTAATGACAAAAAACCAAGACTTGCCCTTGCTTGTGAAAGAAGTGGTTATTATAGAGATAACAGGAAGATTAAGGGGGAACGATTGAGGTTGACAGGTTCTAAAACGTGTGGATGTCCATTTCTATTATGGGGGGAAAATTCCCTACAAATGATGAGTGGATGTTGCATATCTTATGTGGAGTGCACAATCATTTGTTTGCTGAACATCTTGAAGGGCACTCATTTGCTGGCAGATTATCTAAGGAGGAAACATCTTTATTAGTTGAGATGTCGAAGAGTATGGTGCGACCAAAAGCGATATTGGTTACATTGAAACAAAGGGATGCCTTTAATGAGACAACAATGAAGACAATCTACAACGCACGTCATCGATATCGAGTAGTACAGAGGGCGGGAAGATCACAGATGCAACAACTATTGGGGCAATTGTCGATTCAAAATTATGTTGAGTGGCATCGATGTGATGATAGAGAGATGGTGACTGACTTGTTCTGGGCACACCCAGTTAGTTTGGAGTTGTTACGTACATTTCCACATGTGTTGATTATGGATTGCACATACAAGACTAATAGGTATCGACTCCCTCTCTTAGAGATTGTTGGGGTAACATCAACGGACTTGACTTTTTCAGTTGCTTTTGCTTATCTTGGTCATGAACGGGAGGACAACTATATATGGGCTTTAGGCGTATTGCATACTGTTATGGAGAATACTGCTTTTCCAAAAGTCATTATTACAGATAGGGAGTTGGCTTTGATGAAAGGCATAGCAAAAGTTCTACCTATGGCCACTAATCTTTTATTTATATGGCATATTAGCAAGAATGTTCTGATGAAATGCAAGAAGGTTTTTGAGACGAAAGATAAGTGGGATAAGTTCATGCATAATTGGAGTGCTTTGGTATTGGTTAGAACAGAAACAGAATTCAATGAACAATTTTCCACTATGAAGACTGAATTTAGTACGTATCCTGAAGCTATCAAGTATGTTACTACCAATTGGTTAGAGCCATACAAGGAAAAATTTGTTGCAACTTGGACAGATAGTAATATGCATTTCGGAAATACTACTACAAACAGGTAAATTATGATCATTGCATTTATAAATTGCTATAATTCTTTGATTTTTATATTAAATACCAAAATATACAAACTTGTAGGCAGAGAGTTCTCATGCTAAATTGAAGAGGCAACTTGGATCAAGTCAAGGCAGTTTTGAGACATCTTGGACCAAAATACACAATTTGTTAGAGTTGCAGCATGCAGACATTAAAGCCTCATTTCAGCAGAGTTTGATTGTAGTCCAACACAACTACACACCTGCTGAGTTCACTGAGTTACGTGGTTTTATTTCAATTTGTAGTTTGGACAAAATATTAGTAGAGTCAAAGAGATCGAATAGTGTGGGAATAGATGTTGCTACATGTGGCTGCATTTTGAGACGTACACATGGGTTGCCATGTGCACATGAAATAGCTGAGTATTTTCAACAAGGTCGACCAATTCCCCTCTCGTGCGTAAATCCTCATTGGAGGAAGTTAGATATGCTTCCAGTTTCAGAAAGTGCTTTTGTAAAGTTGGATTGCAAAACAGAGACTAATTTTTTTATTGAAAAATTCCAAATGATTGACGAGACGCAACAAGTGATCATTCTGAAGAAGTTGAGGGAGTTAATTAGTCCAGACAGTACATTTTTGATGGAACCTGAACTCAAGACTGACACGCGAGGGAGGAGCCGAGGTCGCGGTCGTGGTCAATTCAAAATCGATACGTCTACTAAACGCGAGCCATCTGCGTTTGAGTTTGTACTATCTGGGAAAGATAGTTATTCACAGGGTGTTACCATCTCAACTGTACCATTTCGTAAGCAAGTGCAACGGAAGAAGGCAAAAAAAGGTAATGTACGTAATTACATAAAACTTATAACTATGTACAAAATATATTTTTATAGCTTTCCAACCTCATTTTAATTATTTCATCGTGCGAACCAAAAGTACAGGAAGCTCAAGATTGCAAGTCTGGAGAGAGACAACTGAAGCAGAGAGATGTTACTTCCAGAGAGGGAAGTCGCAAGGTCCAGAGATGTCAAACCAAAGATGTTAAGTGCAGAGGAGTCATGAACCAGACTAGAGAACCCACAAGCCACGACGTCATGAAGTTGAACTAGAACGTGATGAGGGAAGTGACAAACAACTTCTAGGGTTTTAGTAGTGGCTCTGATACCATGTAAGTTTTTGAATATTTTTATATATTCAAATGTATTTTTGATACAAAGAGTATATCACTTATATAGAACTCTAATCCCTAAGACTAAAAAGAAAATATGAATTACACAGAATATTTACACAATCACATTCATTCTAAATTCTTAAAACACAATATAGGCAATATATTTCTCACACATAACAATGCCTCTTGGTCAAAGAAGATGTAGCTTTAGGGCATATCTTTATTTACCCGTTAGGGTTGTGTATTGAGCTTCATTTCATATCTCTCTTATTTGGTAATAAAACTCTTACCCCACACACCCCCCCCCCCCAAAAAAAAAAAAAAAAAAAAAAAAAAAAAGAAAAGAAAAGAAGAAGAAAAAGAAAGAAAAAAGAAGACACCATCATCTGATGTCATGGTATAGAGTTCACCTACATTCTATTACATATGTTATAGGTTTCTCACCCGCACAATTCAATACAGATTTTATTTATCTCCATTTGAGTTTCAACTAAATTCTAATCCACAGATTTATAACTAAAATGAAATTAATACAGACAAATCACTATCCAAAGGCAACTCTGTTGGCAAATAAAAGAACTTTGCAACATATAAGATGAAAATATATGGATGAGCTGAGGTAAAGGTTCAAAATTAAAACCTTTCAAGTAGTCACATATCAGGACATCCCCTGGAAACTGCACAACTCTGGTTCTGCATCCTTTAGCAAAACACATTCAAGGCTCAGAGGTGGCCTAAAATCGAAGAATGCAGAGCCTAATTACATTAAACATACCAGTAGCTCATCATAAGCTCTCCTATTTGTTGTTAGTTCGATGCTGAGAATGAACACTTGTCTACAGCAAGAGAAAGTGGCAAACCCCAACATCATTATTAGAGATTTGGAAGCAAGCTGTACAAACTTCCTACTTCATCCCTGGAAAATGTAGGGGAAGCATCAATAATGTCCTTAAAATTACTACTTATCTTGCCAAATGGTATGGAGATAATCAGCTATTTGAAGAATGGAACCCACAAAATTTTCATATTATGGGTGCTTTCGTAAAACCCCAAAATTTCAAAAATTGAGGAACTTTACATACTCCACTTAACGCAAAAGAGAAAAATACACATACAATACAAGTAAAGAGAAAACTATAAGCATTATCGCAATGGCATTTCCCCATATAATAACATCCTTAACAACAAAGAGTACATATCTGACACTGAATTTATGAAATCTAGTAACTATACATCTAGTCATCATTTGCAAATTTTAATGCACTAAGCATTCAAATATATTAGGAATTAACCAAGAGGATATCCAACTTTTTACTAATAAATGTCAAAACAGTAAACGGCCCAATAGACATAAGATACACAAGTTGAGTTCAGAAATGTCCATTGCATTATAGAGGTTTGTTTGTGGTACAAACATTTCATCAAGACCATTACAGAATTATATAACCAAAATAGAAGCAAAAAAAAAAAAAAAAAAATTTATCCGCTTCTTACAATGAACTACAATCAGTATACCTAGGGTAAAACAAATTCTACTCATAGAAAATGAACAGAAGAGGGAGAGAATAAACTGATGGGGAAGGGATTTCTTTTTTCCCTTTCAACTAAGAGGCATGCTGGTAGCAGTAGAAACTAGGTTCCTTAGCTCCATCAAATGTTCATCATTTGATATATGGAGCGAAAGGCGAAGATTTGTCACCAATGTTTCTTGTTCCCAACTTAAGGGTCCCAATGCATGCAATGCCTCAATAGTGCAACGGTAGGCGTGTAACTCTAACCTATGAATTTCTTCTGCCAATTGCACCTGACTGGGAAGGAAACAATTCCCTTCCTTAAAGCCCCTATGACAAACAGACTCAGCATCACTACAATTTCCTTCAGTATCTTCAACAGGACCTCTAGAAAAATTACAACGCAACTTAAAGGAATCATTTCTAGTAATGCTACAACTAGCCACAGAGCATGTAATATTGTCTGCATCATTAGGTTCTAAGCTAATGGCATGCGAACACCCAACAGCTCCGCTTGGTTTCTCCCTCTCCACATCGACTTCAGTGAAGTGAGTTGTTCTGTTGTTAAAAGAAGTATAAAAGTTTTTTTCACCCTGCATTTCTTGATTGGAAGCAACAGCATCTATCTTTTCAGGTAAAGGGCATGGATTTGCAGCAAGCAGATGATGACACCTACCCTCTTTCGCAATTACACTAAACTTCTGGGAAGTTCTTGCAGGTGCATCAACTTGAGAGTAACAATCGGGCAATCCTCTCTTCAGAGTTCTAGAGGAAACAATATGTGATTCTTGGAAATTGTTATTGGTCTTAGCAGCACAAAGCTCCTTATTTACAGGGAAATTCATCCCTCTATTTGTTTTCTTAACTTGGGAACTCAACTGATTGTATTTCAGAGTTGACCATTCACTGCATTTCCCATCTTCACAGCTACCAACACCCTGCTTGCACCCCAAAAAAATTAAAATTAAAATTAAAAAAGGAACGATAAAATCAATATAAAGTTGATCCCATTAAAACTATTGTTAAATTGTATGACAACAAAAAAAAAAATAGAACATGATCAATATTGCTCAGCCGCAAAATAAATCAACTAGTTCAAATGTCATTAATAACATATCCAAATAAACTTGAATCTAATTATTCTCAAGTGTTAACTTATCATATCCGCATAAGAGTATCAGCTATAAACGGATTTGTGGAAAATTTGGAAAGCAGAAGATGAAAATTTTAGCAGAAGCAAGAGAATTCAAAACAAGAACTCCTAACTAATAGGTAAATAAAGACCGGACACTGGAATATTTGAGTTGCAAGCCTAAAACAGATTCAGATAAAACTACCTTTCCAATCACGAACCATTTGCCACCCTGCCAAGATTGTCGCACCCTGAGGTCAACTTTACTGACTTTGAATTCATGGGAGGATCCAAGTAACCTAACCAAAAAGCAATTCCTACCCAAAACCTTAGAAACAGTTGCCATCTTCCAAGAAAAATTCTGAAACACCTCTACAACATCACCAGGAACGCAATTCTCCGATAATTTCACTGGAGGAGGACAGGGCCTAATTGACTTCCTAGGTACCCTTTCAACAATCACCTCATCAGTAGCACCAGGGTCCATCTCGTATCTAACAGTGTAGTTGTGCCCATTACCACAGATTATCTCAGCACAACGCCATGACCCTGATGGCACCTCATTCTTGCTCAGGACCTCAACAATTCTCCCTTTCTTGTATCTCATGATCACTATATTCTCAGTCCCAAATTCCAATGCAGGAAACCTATTTTTCAATCACAACATAAAATAAGAAACCAAATAGACCCAAAAAAAAAAAAAAGAAATCATAAAACTCAAATGAACAAATCAAAACATCTAGAAATGCAAAAGAATGATGAGATTAATGTTGCGTTTCATTTCCCTTTCCAAATCCCTACTCAAATCCATAATGATCCAAACACAGACTAAGAGAATTGGAAACAATTAAGGAATTTGTAGAGAGAGATAGAACTACCTTGCAGTAATTTAAAAGTTACAGATAACTAGTATATGATGAGACAAGATGCATACATTCCATTGAATTCTTGTACTGACTATGTTAATGGAAACTGCCACAATTGATATCACCTATATTATATATCTACATTTTTGCAAATATAAAGTCCTCTCTCTATATATAGACATTACATGTACCAAATATAGTGATCAGATGAATTATGGGAAAAGCAACATTAAATACATAAACCTAAACCTAAAGATCATCATACTATGTCCACCTGCGCCACAAAAAACAGCAATCTTTACAACAAGACATGGCAGCAGAAAAGTACCAGACAAACCAAATAAAAGAAAAAATCAAGTAATTTCAACAATGAGAAACCAACACGCAGTCCAAACTTACTTTCAGAGAACAGAAAATTGTTTTCTGAAAACAATTTACATTAAAAGCAGAAAAGAAGAGAAGCGAAGCGAAGAGATTTCACTAACCTTATCGGCGATTTGAGATTTCGATCGAGAGAGTGGTTTGGATTGGTATGTGGGGAATTTGGTTTTGTTTTCAGTCTCTTGTTAAAATTGTTGTTGTGGAGGTGATGGTGGTTGTTGTTGTGGGTGGGTGTTTTTTGTGTTTCTGTTTTTAAAAAACAAAAACAAATCTGTTTTCTTTTTGTTTAATAAATAAACAAACAAAGAATAATAAAATGCATTGTATGCCAAGTTGCCAACTCCCCAAGAATAGCTTTGTTTGGTTGAAAGGATTTTTCACTGCTGTACGTTATTGTGTGCCTGGTGCGTGTTGCGCACTCCGTCCTTTTCGGATTGGGTAAATTACACTTGCGCCTCTGAAGTTTGGATTTAATACATATCATTATTAACGGTTGAAAAATTACACTAAACCTCTATCATTATAATTATTTAGACGGAATGAAAACATTAAACTCATGCACTTTCTCTTTTCTTATTTTAGCTTTATTTCTTACTTTTTTTTTTTTTTTTTGCCCTTTTACTCTACTTTATTTTTTTCTCAATGTAATTTCTTACATTTTTCTATTAAAAGTTGTTGTCTTTTATATAAGCAGGGATTTGTGAAATGAGTCTATTAACCACATGGGTGGAAATGTAATTTTCAGAATATCAAGGAGTGGGATGTAATTAAACCAAACCTCGAAGGGGTCAGTATAATTTAGCCTCTGTTTGGAAAGTCGGAGTTGGGGCTTTTTTGGCTAAAATAGCCACAAAAAAAATAAAATAGGCTTTTTAGCTCAATAAGACAAAACATCACATCTAATCCATAAGCATTACATTTTTTCTCTCACAAAAAGTCAAAAAAGTCAAAAAACATTTTCCAAACGAAATTTTTTAACCACATGCTAAAAAAAACAAAAAATTAAAAAGACAATCTACTTTCCAAACGAATCGTTATGCTTTTGGATTTTTCCCCATTATTTCTTTATTTATTATTACTTGTATTATTAGTCTTTCTTTTTTTCTTTTTTTAAAAGATAGTAGTCAATATTTGGATTCCGTTTTTTTTTTCCCAATTATTTGTTATTACTATTAGCTAAAAACAAGAATTTGATTTTTTTTCATCACGATTAACTAAAAATAATAATTTTAAGATTTACGAGTGTCTCATCAGTACAACTTACAACTAGAGGTTTGACGCCCAATTACAAAAAGTTGGATTTGATCTTCCGACCCTTCTTCACTCTTAAAACAATTCACCATATTTGGCTTCAAAAAATTAAGTTTTTTATTTTTTGTATTTTTTAGTGAATTTTTTTTCAATATTTTACATAATTTTTTTTTATTTTTTAAATACACCTAATTTAAATAAGCTTAAAAGGTAAAATTTGTGAAGAAATTTTTTTTTTTTTAAATTCACCAAATACAAAAAATAAAAAATCAATACATTTTTGTATTTTGTTTCATTCAATGAATTTTTTAAAAAAAATTGTACAAATTTCTTACTTTTTAAGTATATTAAGATTAATTGATTAAAATATTTTAAAAATTTATTAAAAATAAAAAAATACAATTGAAAACTTATAAAACAGTTTTTGAAAACTAAAATGTTTCTAAAAATTAATAATTGGCTACATTTTCTTCATGTTAAATTAATCTTTGGTACTAAAAAATTAGTGATCCTTAAAATAAACATTAGTGATCCTTATACTTGATAAATAGGTGTTTTGGGTAGTGTTTTTCTTTTCTTTTCTTTTCTTTTCTTTTTTTGGCTTTTTTCTTTTGGCTTATTTTCTTCTTTAGTGACCTTATTTTAAAATTTTTCAAAATGCTTTAGATTTCTAGATTCAGCTCAACAAGACAAATCAAAAAATTATAATCTTTTTTTAAAAAAATCCAAAAAAAATCCAGACAAAAATAAGCAATCTTTTTTTGCTTATTTTTCTCTTTAGTGCTTTTTTTTTGGAATTTTTCAAAAAAAAAATATACATTTTAGATTTGTCTTGACAAGATGGAACATAATTTAAAAAAAAAAATTACTAAAAACAAAAAAAAAGTAGAAAAAGTGGTGACTTCTTTTTTTGTTGCCAAAATGGGCCAAATTGAATTTATTGAGTAATTAATTAAATTAATTACTCAATAAAATTTTATTCAAATTCCCATAAAAATAATAATCAAATTGTTTTTGACAATTTTAATATTTTGTGAGAGAGATGACATTGTTAAAGCATCTTTTGATATTCTTGGATAAATGCGAGTTTCCATTTGGTTTGAAAATGGTGGAAACATGAGAAAATGCACTAACAACTTCAATCTCCATTTTCGAGTAGCACAAGTAAAAACTTTTTTTCCCTCAAAAGTAAATGAAATTTTATTAAAATGAAACTAACCAATCAAATTTTTTTTTATTAATGTTAGGCTTTTTGTTGTTAGCAATCTCATTGGACAAAAGTCCATTCAATTGAAACTGCATTTGTTCTTTTGTTTTTGTAAGAATGAATGTTTTAAATAAGAATCCAACTCAATTTGTGCTCAAAGCAAAGTAGTTTGTACTCAAGTAGAGATATGTGCAATCGAGCACAGAAAGTTGCGCTCGAGTGGTCAAGACATACTTGCAACTCAAGTAGAGATATGTATGCTCGAGCACAAAAGTTGCGCTCAAGATCTTGAGTGGAGAAAAAGTTTTGCTCAAGCGGTTTAAGTTGATTCAATAACTGAAAATGCATTGTTTGTCAAATCTAAGCTGAGACTCTCAGATATTCATCTCCAGAGAATTCGAAAAACAGAAAGAGTGTTTTCTAATGAGATCTACATGTGTACCTTGATGAATTAAGAATGATCTATGGATCAACATGCTTACATTGAATATCATCAAAGGGTTTGTACTTCAAATACATCTTATTAGAATTCCTTGCTCACTCCATTATATTGCTTTTGTCAAATTTTTTCTTCAAAAATATTTTGGTTTTAGAGGTAGTCATTGTTTTTTTTTAATCTTAGGAGGTATCTCGGGTCAATCGTTGAGGGCGAGTTTGTTGAGTGATGGCATGCCAGATTAGTTGTTAAAGGGAGATTAATGCAAGTTGTTTTGCAAGTTGATCTGTAATGTTCATTTATCACATGCTAATGGTGGGTATTCCATTGTCGATTCCCTTTTCTTATGGTTGTATACGTCTCTTCTTGATTTACATTGGTATAATCTACTCTTTGCACTATTTGTGCTTATTGTTTGTTGCCATGGTCTCGTCCTTTTGATGATTGCGCTCCCTTTGTCAATTCATGACAAAAAAACAAAAGCAAAAAAAGAGTAGATTTTTGAATAGTGTTTTTGCATGATGTTCTTGTCATATTGTCACATGCATGATGTTCATGTCATATTCTTGTGGTACAACATTTGTTTTGTAGATTGTGAGTTTGAGAGGTTCATTTTTTTCTTGATGTAATTGGTTATGGTGCTTACGAATTCTTTGTTAAATGAGTTTTGTCATGGAATTGTCAAAGGAAGAGATTGTAATGGCTTTTGTAGTTGGTAACCCTGTTGGACAAAACTCCATTCAACTGCAATTGTATTTATTCTTTTGTTTTTGTGAGAATAGGTGTTTTGGATGTGATTCCAATCCAATTTGTGCTCAAAGCAGAGCAATTTGTGTTCAAGCAGAGATATGTGCACTCGAGCAAAGTAAGTTGCACTTGAATGATTAAGACATGCTTGCAACTTCTCAAACCTTTAGTGTCAAATATTGCAATGTCACAAAGTGTGCTAGAGCGCAAAAAGTTGCGCTTGAGCAATCTAGGTTGGTTCTATCAATTAAAAGAGCATTTTTATTTTTATTAGATCTAAGGTGAGACTCTTACATATTCATCCTAGGAGTCTGAAAAGCAGGGGGAGAATTTTCTAGTGACATCTACATGTGTATCTTGATGATTAAGAATGATTTATGGATCAACATGCTTACATTGAAGATCATCAATGAGTTTATACTTCGAATACACTTTCCTAGAGAGGTGTTCATCGGTGATTTCTGAAAAACTTGAACTTAGAAGTTTTAGTGAATTCCAGAGTGATTCATCGTCGTAGAATCGACATAGGCATCGTGAATTTGGCATTGGAAAGGCAATTCCATGGTGAAGATGGCGTTGGAAGAGGCACGATGGATTTGAGACAATAGGGCGTGGATTAGCTAGGTGAATGTATGAATTTCTTATGTAATTTTTATTCTTCTTAGATTGCTTTGGTGGCCGATGTCACAAACTGGAGGAGTCTAATTATGGTTTTTTTCACAAATTCATTGTGTCCATTATTGTTGCTTGTTAGTAGATCTAATTCAAGTCTCTCATAATTTGATTAGATCTATAATTATTTGATTGGCAATTGTTACTCATTGTTGATATAATCCTAATTACAAATCACAATCTTGAGGATTTAAGATTTTCCATTTAAAAAGTAAAAATATTGAAGCTTGGGTAACTAGCTTAGGGTATGATAGAATATCATCCCCTATTTATAAATGAAGATTAGAGTTTACAAGAGAGACAATTACAAGATGAGCCCTGAGGGCATAGAATCATTACAGATCCTAATACAAACCCACATATAGTGCAACTTTCAGCTAATATAATATGCTAACACTTTCGGCTAATATAATATGCTAACACTCCCCCTCAAGCTGGTGCGAAGATATCTCTCATGCCCAGCTTGCCTAATATGTCATGAAATGGTTTATTCCCAACCCCCTTGGTGAGAATGTCAACAAGTTGTTCACCAGACTGAACAAAAGGAGTACAAATGGTACCACTAGTGAGTTTCTCCTTAATGAAGTGGCGATCAATCTCAACATGTTTTGCCCTGTCATGTTGAAATGGATTGTGAGCGGTGTTGATGGCGGCCTTATTATCACAGTATAACCGCATGGAGTCCGTCTGATCAATATCTAGATCACTTAACAATAGCTTGATCCATAAAAGTTCACACACATCTTATGTCATATCTCTAAACTCAGCTTCTGCACTTGACTTGGCAACCACATTCTGTTTCTTACTCCTCCAAGTAACTAGGTTGCCTCTAACAAATGTGCAATACCCTGAAGTTGATATCCTATCAGTTACTGACCCAGCCTAGTCAGCATCTGTATAGGCTTCTATACGAAGATGATCATACTTTGAAAAATACAGACCCTTACCAGGAGCAGACTTCAAGTACCTCAAGATTCTTATGACAGCCTCAAAGTGAATCTGATGAGGAGCATGCATAAACTGACTAACCACACTGACAGCAACAGCAATATCAGAACGGGAGTGAGATAGGTAAATGAGCTTACCCACTAATCGTTGATAGCTCCCCCTATCTACAACTTTTCCTCCTTCATCATCCCCCAATTTCTGATTGGGTTCTAGTGGAGTGGCACATGCCTTGCAGCCAAGCATCCCAGTTTCCTTCAACAGGTCAAGCACATATTTTCTCTGTGAGATAAATATCCCATCCTTAGAGCGAGCAACTTCAATTCCCAGAAAATACTTCAAGCTTTCCAAGTCTTTGATTTCAAACTCATTAACTAAATATTTCTTCAACAGAGGTATTTCCCCACTATCATTGCCTGTAAGAACTATGTCATCTACATAAACAATAAGTGCTGTAGTCTTACCACGTGAGGAATGTTTCACAAACAATGTGTGATCTGCCTGACTTTGTTTAAAGCCATATTTAAACATAGCCTGAGTAAATCTCTCAAACCAAGCCCTTGGAGACTGTTTGAGACCATATAATGACTTCCGAAGTTTGCATACTTTGCCTTATGTCTGATGATCCTCAAAACCCGGAGGAATGTCCATATATACCTCTTCTTCGAGGTCACCATGGAGAAAGGCATTCTTGACATCAAACTAATAAAGCGGCCAATCTAGATTAGCTGCTAGAGAGAGAAGTACTCTGACTGAATTCATCTTAGCCACGGGTGCGAAGGTCTCTTGATAATCAATGCCATATGTCTGAGTAAACCCTTTTGCCACAAGTCTTGCCATGTAAAGCTCAATAGACCCATCTGCTTTGTGGTTCATAGTATATACCCATTTACATCCTACAGGTCGTTTGCTCGGAGGTAACTCAGTCAATTCCCAAGTGCCATTCTTCCTACGTGCTTTTATTTCCTCAATCCTGGCTAGTTTCCACTCAGAGGTAGCAAGAGCATCTTGAAAATGGTTAGGAATGCTAACAGAGGAAATATTGGACACAAACGCTCTATATGAGGATGTCAAATGAGAGTATGATACAAACTGTGAGATAGGATGTTGAGTACAAGATCTCACACCCTTCCTCTTGGCAATAGGAACATCAAGATCAATGGACTCAAGAGATTCAAAGTTACCTAGACTCTCATCAAAAGCAGGAGATGGCAGTGGAGTAGCAGAAGCGGTTCCTTGTATCCAGTTAACTTGTTGTCTGTCTATGTCCCGGACATAAACCTGCTCGTCCTTATCCTTGGTGACAGTGGGTTCTATAGTCCCAGTAGAAGAGGGGGGGTGCAAGAACAACTAGTTCCACCATAGGAAGCACACAGTAGAAGAGGGTGGTGCAAGAACAACTGGGCCCACCATAGGAGATACAGGACTCACTTCACACCAAGGCTCCCCCGGAAATGAGGACGATGACACTGGAGAGGACAAGAAATAAGACTGGGATTCAAAGAAAGTAACATCCATGGACATAAACCACTTACGAGAAGAAGGGTGGTAACATTTATACCCCTTTTGAGTAGGAGAGTAACCAAGGAAAACACACTTGAGGGAGCGAGGGTCCAACTTACCACAAGAGGGAGAGTGATTATGAACAAAATAGACACAATCAAATATTTTGGGAGGAATAGAAAACAAAGACTGAGAACCTAGGAGGATGTGAAGAGGAGCCTGTTTGTGCAAGACCTGGGTAGGGAGACTATTAATAAGATGGGCAGCGGTGAGAACAGCGTCGCCTCAATAGGGCCGAGGCACATTCATAGAAAAACACATACACCGAGCCATATCAAGAAGATGCCGATTCTTGCGTTCCGCCACCCTATTTTGTTGAGGGGTATTGGTGCAAGAGGTCTGATGGATAATGCCATGAGTAGAGAAATATTGTCCTAACCCAGAATCTATGTATTCCCCGCCATTATCAGAACGAAATATTTTGACAGTGGCCCCAAACTGAGTACAAATCATCTTATGAAAAGTGCGAAACACAGAGAAAACCTCACTCTTATCTTTCATGAGATACACCCAAGTAGCACGAGAAAAATCATCAATAAATGTAACAAACCATCGATGACCTTTCACAGACATAACACGAGAGGGACCCCAAACATCATAATGTATTAATGAAAAAGGAACTAAACTTTTATTCAAACTATGAGCAAAAGAAGCTCTGTGTTGTTTTCCAAGTTGACAAGACTCACAAAGAAAGTCAGACACATGATGATTTGCGAAACCAGAAGGGAATAAATGCTTAAGTAAATGAAATAAAGGATGCCCAAGACGCTGATGCCATAGCCATAAATCAGCGGGGGTAGTAGAAGACGTGGTAGAAGAATAAGTGAGTTTGTTCGGTTGATCTAGGAAGTAGAGACGATTTTCTGCACTACCACTACCAATCGTCCTTCCCGTGACAAGGTCCTGAAAAAGATAATGATCAGGAAAAACGTCACACTACAATTCAAATCCTGGGTAAGACGACTCAAGGATAACAGATTAACAGAAAAATTGGGAACATGGAGAACAGAAGATAGATGTATGGTAGGAGTGACTTGGACTAAACCTTTTCCAGAAATGGAAGAAACAGTACCATCTGCAATCCTAACTTTGTCCTGACCTGAAGAGGGCTTATAGACAGAGAAAAGATCAGAGGAGCAAGATATATGATCTGAGGCACCAGAATCAATAATCCAAGGCAAAGATTTATGACACAGGAAAACACAAGGAGAAGAGGCTAAGTTACCTGAGCGGGCAAAGGACGAGGAAGCTGTACTGAGAGCAGTAGAAGATCGGCGGTCCAATAATTGGCGCAAAGCATCCTCCAGCTCAGTATCAGAAGCTTGGCCAACAGAAGCAGAATTAGAATCAAGTGTATCAATGGCACTAGACTGATGAGCCCAGGAATAGGAACCACGTCCTCTAGATTGGCCTGACCGACCTCCTCGAGAACCAGACCGATCACCTCAACCCTTGGATAGAGTCCCATGAAGCTTCCAACACGTTTCACGAGTATACCGCGGCTTCTTGCAATAATCACAGAATATAGACTCCTTAGCAGCAGACGGAGGAATGAGAGTCAGGCTGAGGCCATCTCGAGGAGTAGACAGTAATGTTGAACGGTCAGTAGAGACAAGAGACATCATAGTAGACTGGCGACTCTCCTCATTCTGTACATAGGCAAATGCCTCATGAAGTGAAGAAAGCGTGTCCATACCCAGAACTCGACCCCTAACTGGGTCATACTCCACATTTAGGCCGGTCAGAAATTTAAAGACCCGTTCCTGTGCGATGAACTTCTTGTACCCGACAGAATCAGTAGGGCAAACGGGCTTATAGTCTTCCAGGTGGTCAAGGCGTTTCCAGCCGTTGGTGAGGAAAGTGAAGTACTGAAGAATAGTCTGCTCCCCCTGAAGTGAGCTCTCAATAGAGCGGCGCAACTCAAATGCCTATGAAAAATTCCCTTTGCGGGAATAGGTGACAGCCACAACATCCCAAACATCCTGGGCAGTCTCCATAGACAAGTAGCCCTCACCAAGTTCTGGAACTATCGAATGGATAAGCCAACTCATAATCAAAGAGTTGGTAATCTTCCATTGGTCATAATCTGAGTCAGTGGTACTAGGTGCCTGTATCCTGCCATCAACATACCCCATCTTCCCTCTGCTCTTCAAAAACATAGTCAAATTTTGAGACCATGCTAGGTAGTTCTGACCATTAAATAAAGAGTTGGTGATTTTCAGACTAGGGTTGGGGTTCTCAGTCATGGTAGTAGGTATAATGGGACTCTCACTCCTCATTGTTTGAGAAGAAGGGGACACACTGGTGGAATCTGTCATTGATACAATACTACTGAACCCGCAACAAAACTAATGGCAATCACAAACCCGGAAGGTGGTAATGAGAGAACAAGCACAATGACCACTAAAAAGACATAACAAAATTAAGAAACCATTTTCATTTTTTTTTTTGTTTGTTTGGTTTTTTGTTTTGTTTGTTGTTGTTGTTGTTGTTTTTTTATAATATATATATATTTATTGATTTATTTAGTTATACATGTATCACACCCTAGTATATATAAATATATATATCCTGATATAGCCTGGTATATATAAATATATATATCACACCGTACCGATACACGAGAGTATACCAAAGATCGACGGTCGACGAAGGCGACAGAGGAGCTGAGAACGACGAGCGACGAAGACGAGCGATGAGCTGAGGACGACGAGAGTGATGAAGACGAGTGACGAACGGCTGGAGGAGATCGACAGGCTGAGGAGCTGAGACGAAGACGAAGACGAAGACGAAGCAGATGATCCACCGGCTGATGAAGATGAAGCAGAGTGACAACGGCGACTAAAGATCGACCCAGCAGATGATCCAACTAGGTACGTTTCGAACCCTAACCCTAGAGGTGTAGCTCTGATGCCATGAAGCTTGGGTAACCAGCTTAGGGTATGATAGAATATCATCCCCTATTTATAAATGAAGATTAGGATTTACAAGAGAAACAATTACAAGATGAGCCCTGAGGGCATAGAATCATTACAGATCCTAATACAAACCCACATATGGTGCAACTTTCGGCTAATATAATATGCTAACACTTTTGACTAATATGATATGCTAACAAATATTTGAGTGAGGAAATTTTAGCTATTCTTATAAAGAGCCTCCACTTTTGTTTACAGATATGAGAAAAGAATTATATCAAATGGACAATCATAAATGCAAACTAACAACCAATACTAAACTCATAATGGGAAAAAATAACTCAATACAACAAAACTCCCGTAATAGGGAAAAACAATCAATGTTTGACTTTGATAAAGATGGACTCCTGACCTCTCAATTAGGAATACATAAGAGTGGCTAATTGAATTAACTCAATTGATTATTAATAGTCTCGCCTAACAAACCAGTGTTTTCCTAGGGACCAAATGGCAAAAAATCTTGATATAGGCTGCCCGGTTGCCAATTGACTTTAACAATGATTGACCGAAAGAAATACTAATTTTGGGTTTTTTTTTTTTTGAAAAAAGAAATTCAAAAAAGTATATATTTTTGGGTTCTATGCTATTAGATGGATCAAAAAAGTAATTTTCTTTTAATAAAAATTAAATAAAAAAGAAGTTCAGAAAGAACAAAAAGCCCAAAAAATAGTTGACTTTTTTTCTTTTTTTCTTTTTTTCTTTTTTTTTTTTGTGTTTGTGTGTGGAGTTTTTTAGATTCTTTTACACAAAACGGACTAAAAAAAAATTAAAAAATGATGTAATCTTTTTTAAAAAAAATACTAAAAATGTAAGAATCAATTTTTTTATTTACTTTTTTAGTTATGTGCCAAACACCCTTAGGGGTGTTTTCGGAAGTGTATTTTTTGGCTTTTGGTTTTTACTTATTTTCGTCTTTAGTGAATTTTTTTAAAAAAATTTTAAAAAGTTTTATATTTCTAAATTCAGCTTGACAAGACGAATCGGAACATTACAATTTTTTTTTTTTAAATCTTTAAAAATTTAGAAAAGACAAAAATAAGCCAAAATTAGAAATCCTTTTTGGCTTATTTTTGTCTTTAGTGTTTTTTTTTTTTTTGGAATTTTTTTTAAAAATATACTTTTTAGATTCATTTTGACAAGATGGACCGAAAAAGTAAAATTTTTTTGACATAATTTTAAAAAAAATCACTAAAGAAAAAAAATTCAAATTTTTATTTTTTTTAATTTTTTAATTTTTTCCAAAATGGGTTAGTACACTTTTTATGGGATGACTATTGTCTAGGCAACTCTGACTTGTGAATGAACAAAAAGGATATTTTTGTCTATTTACAACTTTTTGTGCTAATGTTTTGAAATTTTTTTGGCAGCCAACCAGATACTGGCCTATTTGACTATACTTTCAAACATTTCAAACACAAACAATTTACATCTAATTCAAATTAATAATGGTATATTTATCATTATGTTATGAATCATAAAAACTTACTAAAATTTTAATCTGAAACAAGTTGTATAGTATAAAATGATTATTATTTATAAATGTATTTTTTTTGGGTAGTTTTTTTCATTTTGTATCATTGTTGTGTGATTATATTATGCGCATCGTCAAACTTATCAACCCAACATTTGTGTAATGAGTTCCACTAATGTATATCTCAAATACAATATTGAAAGCTAGACTAATCTATCAGATGATAAGATAAGATCATAGATTTAAATAATTTTTGAAGCATTACTCCCAATCAAACATATTAATAACTAGATGAGTGATACTCAGTTGTGAATAGGAGTGATAAACAAATTAAATAATTTGAACTCGACTTATGTTTGGCTTGTTAAAAGCTTATTCGAGCTCGGTTTGTTAAATAAATAAGTCAAACTTAAATACATTTTAGAGCTCATTAAGATTTTCAAACTAACCTTGAACAATCAATTACTCGTTCGGCTTGGTTCAAAAAATCTAAAATTATATAAAATATCAAACTATTCAAGTTTGACTCAATAAAAACTCGTTTGAGATCGGTTCGAAAGTTTAACGAATCAAACTTGGATAAATTTTGAAACTCATTAAAATTATCAAACCAAACTTAAACAGTTAATTATTTGGCTTGTTTATCACCCCTAGTTGTAAGTGCTCATAGTGAGAAAAAGGTAGGAATATAATTATAAAAGTGAGTATAAGATTTATGACAATCATTTGAAAAGATGGTTGTTTTTTAGATCAGTTTGAACGAGTTATAAAAGCAATTTGGAGCAATTACAAAAATTGTGGCAACTGAGAGTTTATGAATTTTCAAATTCTATAAACGATTTTATTAGAGCAATTCTAACACTATGTCATCATTCATGTTATTGTTAGAATTTGATATGATAGACATACTAAATTTAAATATAAAATTAATAAATTAATATAAAAAATATTATTTTTAAATACTAAACATCATATTAAAATAATTTTAATTCAAAATACAATTTGAAGGCATTTCATCAAAAAATACTCACCATCAAATTTTATTTAATT
>JAPPVO010003103.1:0-28990 GCA_030407325.1 Camellia japonica
AATAAAGAATAGAGAGGTGTACGGTGAGAGAAAAGCGAGACAAGGGTTTTGTGAGAAAAAACCGAACCTGAGGGCCGAGTGATGCGAGCAATACATATGTGAGATTGGGTGGGAAACATTACCTGCAGCAGTAGTGGACTCCCCGCAAATCTGGTCGTCTCCTGACGGTGGAAAGTCCAAGCCCATCAGTGTCGGCCAAGTCAGCATGCAAGCTCTTCCTTCCTTCAAGCCCTGAGCAATTTCAATCAACGGATGTTGGGTCCACCCAGGCCCGGGCAAGCAGGAAGTGAGATAGCATGCACAAGCAGAGCGCTGTTGTCGGAAACTTGCCAATGATCGCCGCGGTCACCGGCACCAGAAAAGCGATGGATCAAACCGAGAATATCCAGTTCCCCATTACAGATCAAAGACCGAGCATCATGCGCGGTAAGTCCACACATCCGCCCTAAAGCTTGGGCGTGGCCAAAGCGGAACTGAGGCAAGATCTCTTCCGAACGTTCAGACTCCATCAAAACTTGAAAATCTTCAAAAGTTGGACATACCTCTTGCCCGCCAAAGCTAAAGACGTGCGTCACGGGGTTCCAGAACCTTGCCGCGGCATGGAGGAAAAGAAGGTGCAGTGGAGTACGACTCAGCGTGAATAGTGCATTCAAGCCGAAACCCCGGAAGTTCAACTTTTCCGAGCCATCTAAAGAAGAGATCCAAGATGTGAGATTTTCTGCGAGAAATGCCTCCATTTTTGTGCAAAGGAGTGATGAAATGAATGAGTCCCGAAGTTGGAGCTTTTAAAGAGGAGAAAACACTATTCGGGGGGACACGTGTCAAAAAGCTGATGGTTGCTGGATTAAGTGGCCGGCCGGCCACCTTTTCTAGCAGGCCGGCCACATTTTCCCCCACATACAAAAAGCTGGCCGGCCGGCCCCCAAAAGTGGCCGGCCATGCTCCCATGTGTGTCCTTGGCCCTGTTTTACCCCCCGGGAGGAAGTTTCAAGCATTTCCATGCAACGGGTATGTCAAAGGCCTCCATTTCCCTCTATTTCGGATGCATTCCGTTGCCCAGATCGTCCGAAGCATATCTGTTTGTTAAAATTTTGCTTATCGAGTTGTTGTTTTGCTTATCGAGTTGTTGTTTTGCTTATCGAGTTGTTTGTCGAGCTGTCGTGTTTTCGTGTGTTTGAGTTGGTACTCTTTGTTTAAGCAATTTTCTTGTTAAGTTTTGTTTATTAAGTCCAACATTGTATTTTGCTTATCGAGTTGTAAACTTGCTAAGGTTTTGTTGTATCTTAGTAAGTTAAGTTATTGCGTCGGTTCACTACCTGACTGGGCAAATGCACAATGCACATTTTCATTCAATCTCATTATGGTGCAAAACGATGCGATATGATGCTAAGAGTTTAAAATACAACACTTTTTAAAAGCTGTTTCATTCCATCATGCTTCATTTTACAAACAAAGGGCACAAGTTTTACAAAAGTAATAAAACTGCCTAACAAAATGCAATGTGCTACAAAACTACTAGTACAAAGGTAAATAAAACAGGGAACGCAACATCAATGCTCTCGAGAACGGGAATAAGAGGCCCTTTTCATCCTTTCTGCGGAATAGCCTCTGCACCCCATCACCGTCCGAGTCGGAGCTATCATCCTCAGGATCCCTCAGCCTCGCCTCCACTCTCGGAGCCAAGACCGGAGCCCTCCTCTCGGTCAGCAGATGTCTCTGACTGACGATCTGCAACATCCTCCTCCTCATCCTCATCGGGCTCCGCCTCTATAATATGTGCCCTGCGTCTGCGAGACGATCCCTCTCCTCGAGCTCCTCGAAAAGGCCTGGATGGCCCAGCTCCTCGAGAAGGCCTGGATGGCCCAGCTCCTCGAAAAGGCCCAGATGGCCCAGCTCCCTGAAAAGGCCTGGATGGCCCAGCTCCCCGAGAAGGCCCAGGTGGCCCGGCATGCGGCTGAGCATATACTGGAGGCATCTGAAAATGAAAAATGCAGTTTGAATACATCAGCTAAAACATGTACATCAGATGCAGATACGAGAGAACTACATGAACGTGCGATCAGAAGTACCATGCTGGAAAACTAAAGGGTACCTGGAAGCCCATGATGGACAACTGCGCCTCCCTCCGCAGGACCATCCCCTCAAGTGAGGCTACCATCTCGAGCACCTGATCCATGTACTCAACAGGGGGCTGCAGATGCAAAGGCAAGGGTATCAGTAAAGGAATGAATGTTCAAATATCTGAGTGATGAATCAAAGCTGTAAAACATACCGGTGGTGAGTCGGGGTCTCTGACGTAGCGGTGGCCAGGTACTGGAGGCTCTATCGGGATCGGAATCGGAGAGGTAGTCCCATATTGCCACCCCATCAGCTCAGTCGGCATATCCGGCCATCCAGGATGATGATAAGTCGGGGGAACCGGGGGAATAAATCCGCGCCCGCCTCTGGATGTGCCAGCCCCGCTGGTGGAAGGAGCGTCTGCAGCCCGAGCCTGGGCCCGACTCGAAGATGGCATACTGGCAGGCCTCATCGTCGGGGTACGGACTCCCGTCAATGGAGGCATCAGATATACGTGACGGTAAGTGGCATAATCCCCCTCCTCAAGATGGAGTAAGGCATCAGTACCCAGCATAGCATTGACAACGTCCCGAGAAGAGAGCCTATCGGCAATCCGCATCTCGACTGGGGGTGCTGAGGGAGGGTCCTGAGAAGTATAGCCCCATACCTGACGCAAGAAGCGCTCCCCAAAACCAGGCTCTACCAACTGGTCCCTCGAATAGGATCCTGTACTGGGAGGCACCCCGCCCTCCAGCAAACTGGTATCGGAGACCCTCACCTAAGGGTGCCCAGGGCTCCCATGTGATCTGCGGATAACCAATCAACCAAGAGTCAGAAAGGTACAAGACAAATCAAAGATGAAAACACAAAGAATTGAGAGTTCTGGAATACCTCCGTCGACCGCACCGTGTCAAAATACTGCCGTAGATAAAGGAGAGACTCTCGAGGTCTTGGCCGGTGCTGGCCCTCGAATACCAGTGAATACGGAGTCATGAGGAGCCCCTCCACCACCATCTCTGGGGCTAATACCGGGAAATACACATAGACCCATAACTGTGGAAAACAGTGCAGAATGTAAATGCAAAATGCTGAGGGCAAAATACAGAGTGTAAAGTGCGCCGTGTGTGCAATATACAAGTAATGAGGAGCAGAAATGTAAATCAAGAGGGCAGAAAGTACCTCCCAGGCTCTCCAATAGCCAAGTAAGTCCCCCGTCCGCGGGAGGTCGCACTCATGTAGCAGTAAAGGGTAGCCAGGCCGGCGCCACCCCAGTCATACCGTCTGACCTGTGATAGGTCCACCAAGGCGCTCAACAGATACAGCCCAATAGTATTCCCCCTGTCGGCAAACAAAGTAGTCCCAAAGAGGAACATCAGAAAACCACGAGCATACTGTGCTGCCTCCTCAGGAGTCCCAGGCTCCATCTCCACCCTCCGAAAATGGGAAGAGAACCAAGTGTATCGGACTCTCCCCGAAGCTCTATCAACAGGTGGGCGAGCCCCCAGCAAATACATCCAAGCGGCCTCCCACTGGCCCATATCCTCGTCGTAAGGGATGGGCCAACCTCCCACGTCAAGGCCGGTCAACACAGCAAAGTCAAGCGGGGTCATAGTCAGATCCCCCGTGGCGGAAAAATGAAAGGAGTTGGTGGTGTCCCACCATCTCTCCACCAAAGCTGCCATCAATGTCCTCCTGGCAGGACAACGAGAAAGCCCAGCACAGAAGGGCCCGAACCCTGCCAAATCAACCAAATCCCGGACAGCCTCCGGGAGCTCGGCGTACCAATCTCTAGCTACGGTGGAGCCGTATCCCCGCACCGTGCGAGAAGTCACCTGCATTCAAAATGAATATATGCTTCAGCATAAAATGAACGAGCTGTGTGCAAATGAAATGAATGAGTTGTGTGCAAATAAATGGGCTGCGTGCAAAGAAAAGTGAATGAACTGTGTGTTCAGAAAATCAGTGTTTGGGCTGCGTGTTCAACTCTCAATCAGTGTGTGCCGTGTGTTCACCTTCAATTCGAACTGTGTGTTCAGAAAATCAGTGTTTGGGCTGCGTGTTCAACTCTCAATCAGTGTGTGCCGTGTGTTCACCTTCAATTCGAACTGTGTGTTCAGAAAATCAGTGTTTGGGCTGCGTGTTCAACTCTCAATCAGTGTGTGCCGTGTGTCCACCTTCAATTCGAACTGTGTGTTCAGAAAATCAGTGTTTGGGCTGCGTGTTCAACTCTCAATCAGTGTGTGCCGTGTGTCCACCTTCAATTCGAACTGTGTGTTCAGAAAATCAGTGTTTGGGCTGCGTGTTCAACTCTCAATCAGTGTGTGCCGTGTGTTCACCTTCAATTCGAACTGTGTGTTCAGAAAATCAGTGTTTGGGCTGCGTGTTCAACTCTCAATCAGTGTGTGCCGTGTGTTCACCTTCAATTCGAACTGTGTGTTCAGAAAATCAGTGTTTGGGCTGCGTGTTCAACTCTCAATCAGTGTGTGCCGTGTGTCACCTTCAATTCGAACTGTGTGTTCAGAAAATCAGTGTTTGGGCTGCGTGTTCAACTCTCAATCAGTGTGTGCCGTGTGTTCACCTTCAATTCGAACTGTGTGTTCAGAAAATCAGTGTTTGGGCTGCGTGTTCAACTCTCAATCAGTGTGTGTGTGTCACCTTCAATTCGAACTGTGTGTTCAGAAAATCAGTGTTTGGGCTGCGTGTTCAACTCTCAATCAGTGTGTGCCGTGTGTTCACCTTCAATTCGAACTGTGTGTTCAGAAAATCAGTGTTTGGGCTGTGTGTTCAAAACTCAATCAGTGTGCGCCGTGTGTTCATCTTCAATTTGAGTTGTGTGTTCAGAAGATCAGTGTTTGGGCTGCGTGTTCAACTCTCAATCAGTGTGTGCCGTGCGTTCACAATCAATTTATGGGCTAAGTGTTCAGAAACTCAGGTGATTGAACCGTGTGTTCAGAATGTAAACAAGAATGCACGAAAAATGCAGAGTACGTTGCAGAAAAGATAAAAACGAAGTAAATACCTCTCGTGCCTCATGAGAGAGGTGATACTCTGGCTCCAGAAGGAGATCCCCGGGCGCCCGCTCATCAAAGTCAGTAAAGTGATGGAAAACAGCTCGCGGAAGAATGTGTGCTGGTGGGGCATACCTCTCGGGTATGAAGGGTCGAACCCTCGGAGGCAGAGCCATGATATCGGGATCACCTCCGGCATCCGCAGGACCTCCACCGTGAGGAAAATGACCGGCCATTTCAGAAAACCTGCAAAAAGGAGCAAAAATGAGCAAAAATTGGAAAAAGTCAACAAAAGTCAACTCCCGGGAAATGAAAAAGTCAACAAAAGTCAACTCCCGAGAAAATCTTCCAAATGTTGAGATAAACTCACCTCAAGTGGCGGAAATGAGAAAAGAAGCACCGAAATCAAAATTTAATCGGTTCAAAGTGCTTAAAACTGAAAGTTTTCGCGAAAACAACTTGCGTGGGGCGTTGAAAAACGCGTATAGAGCTCAGATCTGAGGAGGAAAATGGTTTGGGAGGCTAGAGGAGGTGATTTCGGAGCTGAAGTTGTGAGCTCAAAATGTTTGGAATGGTTTTAAAGAAAAGGAGGTGAAAAGACAAAAATGCCCACTGTTTTGGAAGTGGCCGGCCGGCCACTTTTCAGGCTGGCCGGCCATCTCCTTTTGAAAAGTGGCCGGTGGCCTCCCCTGGGAAAAAAACTGGCCGGTGGTGATCTCTAGGTGGGTCCCAAGCTCTCTGCAAATTTTGGGAAAAATTGGAGTCCCCGAGACCTGAAAAAGTACAAGAGAAGTGCACGTTCGCGAAATCGCTCCGCCGGACTTCAGCTTCAAACTTCTGACATGTGTCTCATCATTACTCATCAAAATCAAGGTGTATCCTTTTTGAACATGTTGTAACCTCTCCGGGAGTGAACCGGAGGCCGCGATCGAATCGTCCTCGAAACGCGCATTTCCTTGCTCGCCGTTTTGTAACGAACACGCATCCTGATTTGCGGTTGTTTTGCATTATTGTGCATCTAACTTGCATTCTCACGAACATACTTGCATAGTTATGCACGTCTCTTTGATATTACCATGCCCTTGTGTTTAAGCTCGCGTTATCGCGCACACTCCTTTCTCGCATTGCGATGCACTCACCCACCGACACCGCGCTTGTCGAACTTTCGGTATCACATTGAACATATGTTGTTAGCATGTTGTGCTTGTTGAGTTTCTCTCTTTTGCAGGCACGATATTGTATGTACGGTTCATTTGAAGCTGGTGCGACCAGACGAATCGCGCAGGTATCGTATCTTCTCCGTGTGAGACGCAACGAGAATTGAATAATTCTCCGCATTCCTAACTGCATGAAATGTAGTTGTTGCTTTGCATTCTTGCTTAAAACTGTTGCATCTATTTGCGAATACTTGCTTATTACAGCTTGCTGCATTTGCATGATCATCAAGTTACATCTGGCCTTGTGCATACCGTTTTGCATTTTGCCCCTTGCCTGCGGGCACATTTGTATCTTGTCTCTTTGTCTAAGTCTTCGGCCTTGTCAAAAATGGGTCGTCTCTGGGCTTTGACATTCACTCCCGTCATTCTTATGACTTCGAGTTCTGTCAAAGAGGGGCAACTGTAGACACCCATTTTTGACCGACCTTAAGACTCAGACGTCACCGATTGGGCGCTTGGTGATGTTGCATATCGCGCTTGTCCAGAGGTTTTAGAGTCTCGGCCGTGAGCCTTGCCTCCGGACTTCGGGCTTTTTGTGCCTTGCCTCGGTTTGCGAACTAGGCTGGTTTTCTCTGTTTCTCTTCCCAAAGGGAGGGAGAGGTCTCGTAGATCATCTCTCGGTGGCGCGGGCTACATTTCGTGGTCGTAGGCCATTTTGCCCATTTCGGAGCCCAGTTCGGTTTTCGGAGCCGTCAGGCCAAGTGCCTCGGTTCGGGACCGCCTAACCATCGTCGTTCGCTCCGGTTTTTGGCATGCATCTTATTTACCCTTTCGAGGGACACTGTGGTCCGAGAGACCAACTTCGTAGTCGAACACCACTCCGGTGCCTAACAGTCGATTTTCGGGGCCTCGGACTGCGCGTTTCGGCCCCGAACCTTCATTTTGCATCGATTTTGGTTCATTTTTGGCAGGGACCTCTGTTCATCACCAGGAAGGACATAGAAGGGTGGGAGGCCAGTAATTGTTTCCAGCAACCAGTTATATTCCTTCATCGCCCTCCGTCGCCCGTTTTTCTCACTTCAAAGCCAATGTTGACCACCCTTGGGCCATTTTCTTCAACCTTAACCTCCATATTTGTGATGTACACATCTGGGAGGCCATCAATATTTGATGGCCGGCTAGTAATTTTTGAACCTTTTGAACCCCTTTGAAAAGTGGGTTGTTCTCTCTCCTGGTTCACTGTTTCCAATTTTTGACCACAGGGTTGTGTTGAGAACACATGAGAGGCCACCAATCTGTGGTGGCCGGCCACTAATTTCACTTGGCCTTTTTGACCCTTGGTCGGCCGACCATGGGGAGGGGGCCGGCCACCTTCAAGCCCAATAACAGCCGGCCAGCATCCTTACACCTAGCACATCACAGAAATACACTTTGTTCCCCCCAGATTCTGTATCCGGGGGGGAACTTTTGGAGGGAAACTTGGAGTGATTTCCCTCCCTTTTTTTCCCCCTCTTTCTCCCCTCTTTGGCCTATAACCAGCACCCAGGTCTGGTTTTGGGGTTGGAAAAACTTGCTTTAAGCTTGCATTACACCCCTCCCTCTTCCTCTCTTCCAACACCAAATTTCTCAAGTTCACCACCACCACCTAGCACCACACCACAACTCCATTCCAGCAGCTAGGAGGGTCTTCTCAGAGGCTAGGAGGCAGCAAAGGATTGGTCTTCAAGGGTGAGCAACATTTCCCCCTTTTTTTGAGCTTATTTTTGTACCTATTTCTTAGCCCTTCTTGCTTGAACATTTGAGCTCTGGCCATAACTGAGAGTAGTGTTTTTTGAGCTCTATTTCATCTTTCATTAAGGGCCTCTCACTGTTTGAGGCCCCCATTTTGCACTTGCTTCATTATCCCTCTTGTATGCCTATTTCTTGTGTAGTATTTTAGGCTCATGTGTAATCTGTTTTGAAGCATGTTGTAAACTGTAAATAGGCTTATTTTGAGCATTTATTCAACATTGTAGAAGGGATCATTACTGTTTGAATCCTCCATGTATCACTTGCTTTGATATCCATCTTTTGGTCCCATTTTTGCATGATTTATTAGCCTATTTTTCTTCTGTTTTTGGACCTTGGTCCGAACTGAAAATGGCCTTGTTTTGACCCCCTCTCCATGTTTCATTAAGGGTCTATTGCTGTTTGGAGCATCATTTGTATACTTTGTGTTGTAGCCTCTCTTTTAGGCCATATCTTGCATTGCATTTTGAGCATAGTTGTACGCTGTTTTGGGCTCGGCCATTAACTGTAAAAAGTCATACTTTGGGCCCCTCTTCAACATTGTTGAAGGGCCCTTACCTGTTTGGGATCAGCATGTATCAGTTGCTTCTTTATCTCCATTTTGGCCCTTATTTTGCATAGCATTTTGAGCATACTTGTATCTGTTTTTGGGGTTTGTCATAAACTGTAAAACATCATATTTTGGGCCCCTCTTCAACATTGTAGAAGGGCCCTCACTTGTTTAGGGCCAGCATCTGTGAGTTGCTTCAATATCTTACTTTCGGGGCCATTTTTGTATGCTAGCTTAGCCCCATTTGTGCTCACTGTTTGGCCTTGCTTAAAACTGTAAACATGCTTTTTTTGGGCCTTCCCTGCTTCTGTCTTTACACTTCATGTTCAAATATTGCATGCATTGCATAGCTATAGGCCATTTCATGCGCCAAAATTCATGTTTCGGGACTCGTTCCATGCATCGGGTACCATTTTACCATGTTTCGGGGCTGTTTTACATCTCATTTTGCCTCTGAAATTTGCATGATAGTATGCCATATTCCATGTTTTGCTATGTCTTGTTAGAGTGGCATTCCGTGCCGTAGGTTTGGTCCTCGGTTTGCGTGCACGCGTGCACACATCTCGAGTTGTCTCATTTTCATCTAATGGCCTCCTATGTGAGTGTGGCTGAGGTCCACTCATGTTGGTGTAAGTCCATGATGCATTGTGTATGCCATTTCATTCCATAGCATTGTGTATGCTAGGTGTATGTTAGCGCATTGTGTATGCCATATTACCTCGCGCATCGTGTATGCCATTTCATAGCATGTTGCATGTTAGGTTGTATCTTAGTTGCATTTCATGCATATCATGCATATTGCATTGTGTTCGGGATAGGAGCTAGCCCGAGCATGGGAAACGAGGGGCGTTTCGTACTCCGAGTGACGGAACGTGTCTCAATTCCCCAGTCACCGACACTCCGGATTATCCATGATGGAGTTAGGTTTTAGTTGAGTTTTCATATGCATTCATTCTATATCGAGTTGTGCAATTCGACTCCTCGGCCATCATGCATCGAGATGCGTGATTGGTGGCACGAGGATCGAGGCATGCATACATTTGTGAAAATACATTGCTATGCCCCTTTCTTGCTCTCTGTTGCAGCAAATCAAGAATCAGCAGCCTTCCGGAGCTTGGCACGCATTCCAAAAAATAATTGCAAACAGAGGCTAATTGGGGCATCGCAGTGGATTTCTGCACAAGGCAACCCGGGCATGCATCATTCATCATCTGAAGAAGAATCAAGGCAGTCCCTGGCTTGCATACCAGTTTATTGTTTTCTTAGTTAATTTTGTTAATTAATTAGGAATTTGTACATATCTTGGACTGTATTATTTGGACTGTACTATTCGGGACTGTATATTATTTATTCGGACCCTCTGTGCGAGGGCATAATTGTAATAAGTGTGCGTGTGTGTGATGTATGTCTTCCAACCCCACGTCTTTTTTCCCTTTTATTTACCCGCTTATGATGGTTAGAATTAGGGCATGTTTCAATTAGCATACAGTATGATAGCATGTTTGCATTCATTCATCTGTCTTGCACGCACCGGGCTCGCCGCATCATACTAACTGCATTTGTATTTCAATTCTAAGTTGAATACATGTTAGCTGTAGCATCTCATATGCCATGTTTAGAATAGCCGAGCCTGCTACAGTTGCATTATTGCATGTGTTGCATTAGGCATTTTTGTATAATTAGGATCATGCATGATTTCTAATCAGTTTCTGTTTTGGCTTGGAGTACTCGGTAAGTTTTTATGCTTTAGCATCCTTACATGCGTGTGAGTGACTGTCATGAATAGCATGCTTACCATGAGGCTATATGCTCTTGTGATATAACTGTTTTGAATGCCTGTGGGTGGAGGTTGGGTTGTTTGGATTGGAAGAGATCATCGACTGTGAGTTTTAAGCCCACTAGATAGTGGCAAAACCATATTTTCTAAGCCCACCTGAGGGTGGCAAAATCTGCATTTTAAGCCTACTTGCGAGTAGCAAACCATCTTTCAAAAAAACAAACATGAAATGTTTTGTTCCAATTCAGGCAACCCGGTCTATACTTGTATGCTGTGCGCATCACGTAGTAAATCTAGGCTAATAATCGGAATAAGAATGCATAAGGTTTTCAAAACTCGATATCATGGTTAGTAGAGGCCGATCTTTGATCGGGCGAGCGGGGGTGCTCACGAAGTGACCTTCCCCAATCGTACCCAAGTTCCCGAGCCGAGGCAACTTTGGTGATGACGGACACGTGGCCTTAGGCAACGAGTCAGGATTTCCTAAATTTCTCAAAATAAAATATTTAGGTGGCGACTCTGTATCTGGCAAAGCAATCCATGTTTGGCACTTCTTTCAAAAATCTATTTTCTCAAAACGATTTGCCGGATTTGGACTCTTTGGTTCAGATTAAGAACCGCGACAACAAATCGAGTCCGAACTGTAGCGAGGTCCCCCGCGGGCTTGTTACACCCACGTACCGTTCCATCACAATGTCCCTAACTTGGCTCTGATACCATTTGTCATGGATTGGACGCTTGTCATCCTCCTGAGAAGCTAGCTCCACGAGTGGTACTGGTACTACGTACCCCCATGTATTATGCCAAAGGATCAACCCAGGTGATGCGATAGGGATCTACCAGATACTTGCCTTGCCGCTCACAAACTAATGCACTTGCAAGGTGCTTGGTATAGAAATCACATTCCTGATGAGTTGGTAAGTGACACTAGAGTGAAGTTTGCTAATCAAGAAGCATTTCTTCATTACTTGAAGTAAGTTCTTCGATTTTCTCATCACTTTCCTTCTTATTTTCTTTTCTCTTCTCTTCTACCAAACACTCAATAATTCTGAATCCTTGCAGTAATCATGTGATTGGACCTTGTGAATAGTGGAGGGGATTAGCCACCCATTCATAGGAATTGATTGGATTGTTTGAATTTTAGTTTTCCTACACTTTCTCTTTCATTTTCTCACCTCCCAAGCACCTTATTTCTGATTTTCTTTGATAGTTTAGATTAGTTTTAGACTTGTATAGAGAGTTTTAGTCCTACCCGATGCTTTATTTCCATAATTCTCTTGTTTGCTTTTATTTTCTTTCATTTTCCATTACTTTCTTACCTATTTTCTCATCATCCAAACAAGTTTAATTTTTATGATTTAATCAACGTTCACATTCTAATGAACATTTGTGGTTGTTTTATGGAATTAATTGGATGATCTATGGGTTTAATTGGGCGATTAGAGAACTTCATATCTTCATTTTCCTTCATTTTCTCTTTCTTTCATTTTCTCTTTCTCTCATTTTCTCTCTATTTTCTTGAAGCCAAACATGGCTTCCACCTAGAAATGATTTGTAATCCACTCTCTTCAATCCACTCTCTCCAACCACTCTTAACATGGATTTGGGTATCTATTTACTCTTTTCCATGAGAGATGATGTAGATTCTTACTCATTTCTTTGATTTGATTTCTTGTTTAATTTCCGTTTCATTTGATTTTCTCCTATGATCATCGTAGATCGTCCATTTTTTATTTTTATTTTTATTTTTTATGATTATGGAAGACTACCATCTTATCTATTCCATGATGAGATTGGTGGGGTTTTAGTTTGTTTTGATTATTTTATTCTTCATTACTTGGTTGCTTCTATAATTATCATGTAGTGTTTTGTATTGCTTGATGATTTTCGATGTTAATCTACCTTTTCTTTGATTATCTTCATGGTAGGGAGAATATATTTTATTTCCTTCACCATTTGCTACTCATTCTGTCATCTTTTGGTGATCGAGATTGAGATTCTCTATCATGTTCATTGTGAAGTCCCATGGCTTAGATGGGTTCAGTTCTTTCATTATTCATGATGATTGAGAATGAATTCATCATGCCTAGCTTTTAGTGGCATTCTAACAAAATTAGTACTTATTTTTTACATTCCTATGACTGGAGAAGCACTTTGGCTTGCTTTCTTTTCTCTTATTTTGTTTCTTAGCTTCTATTACTCTTGCTTTTTTGCTTCTTTGGTTTGGATGCTTGTACATTTATATATATATATATATATATATATCTCTCTCCCCCCTTTTTATTTGTAACTTTCCATATCTTTGCATCATGTTTTCTTTACTCATCATTTTTTCATATTTTGCATCCATTTTTCATGCATAAGGCTTGGCTCATCTTATATATGATTTTCTCTATCTTTTATGTGACTATATGTGCTACCCCATGATTTGAGATGGTTCATATGTCATATGTTAGTAGCCAAGTCTTTAGTTGTATTTTGATATTAGTATTTCATTAGCTTCTTTGCATCTAGGATCATGCATATTTTCTAATCCTTTTTGCTTGGCTTGGTGTGGAGGAGTACTAGGCGAGGTTCTTTCATCTTTGCATCCTAATTGTGTATATTTTATTTACCATGTTTAGCATTCTACCATGAGGCTACATGCTTACTTGATATATCTCTATGATTGCAGTGGATGGAGGTTATTTTGCTTAAGTAGGAATGATTTTGATTTTTATGCATGTGACCTCATCCTCTCTTTGAGTTGCACACTTTCAAACTCTTTTTCAAAATGCATGAGATCAAAGCATTCTAAAGTAAGTGATTTAATCTATACTTGTTTGCTTCACATAGTAATTTTAGTATTTATAATCAAAACATGAGTATATATTGGCAATAAATCTCATATTATGAATTAGTAGAGGCTGATCTTTGATCGGGTGAGCGGGGGTGCTCAATTCATGACCTTCCCCCCTCATACCTAAGTTCCCGAGTCAAAACACTTTGGTTGTGACGGATAGTGGCCGTTAGCAGGGTCTACGCGCATTGTGTTACGTCAGCCAAAAGTGCGACCACACCTTCTCGTGAAAGCATGGATGCACTTCCCAAGTTGGCCCATGTATGGCCCACATTCTCCACACGTGTGATAGCTCATCTTACCTACAGATGACCCTTTGAGGCACAAGTACGTCCTAACTCAAGCTCGGGCATTGGCACGCCTTTGAAGGCACATCATTTGGATTCTGGATCAAATATCTACTGCACATCATTTCACTACACCGACACACATGGCATGAAATGGAAAATAATTTGAAAATTTTCTTAACAGAAACCATCATCGACACTATAAGATCTCCTAAACGGGGTGTCTGAGCATGCTCAGTAGTTCGAACCCTCAAGTCTAGTTTTACAAGTGTAATGTGAAATAGAATTAGAGTCCAAATTTGACAAATCCACTAATCATAAGAAATGCCAAAAATTTACTATATCACTAGACTCAAAGTCACCATCTAATCTTTTGGGAAAACTAGGGAATGTTTTAAAATGATTGGAGGCCTCATTTCTTACACTCACTCATTTGAAAACCTCTCCTAAACCTCTCTACCTTCCCCTTTCTTGTCCTCATTGCTTCCTCAGTGTTCCGTGGCTTGGATTCTTGCTTGACTTTTTGGTTTCTACACGCGGTTCTTGTCGTTTCCATCCGAGCAAAAGTCATTTTCACCGCTTCTTTGACTATCTGAGGTATTTGAGCTATAGTCTCACATTTTCGGCTTCCCTCTTACCTTCCTTGAGTTTTTGTCTTGGTTTACAGAACTTGTGAACTTTTTTGCAATTTTCATGATTTTTCATGTTTTTCTTGTTTGTTCGCTAAATTTCTCGGTTTTCTACTATCGCACTATGACTGTTATGCTGTTTGGACTGTTGCCTGCTCATTTTCCTTGTATTTTCTCAATTTTCTTCCATTTTTGCTGAATCTCCCACTTTTTCATTGATTTTCACATTTTCCCACTAATTTTTCAAACTTTCTCTAACTTTTGGCCACATTTGCTTAACTACTTTCAAATTACCCGTGGCTAGATGTGGACGTGGACATAAGCGTGTACACGGTGTTCATCATCCCCCATTTGATCCCGAGACTTATGTGGCCCCTGGCCATGTTCCACTTATAGGGCTGAGCAAGGAATTTGTAAAATCCGTAATCCGATCCAGTCCAGTCCAATCCGATAGGTTTGGATTGGTTTTTTGAATTCGTGGTTCGGTTCCGGATTAAAGAATTAAAAATCCGTAGTCCACGGATTGGTTCCGGATTGAACCCCATGGTTCCGGATTGGAACCGATTCGGACCGTATACAAATAGTCTATATTTTTATTATACATCTTCCCCCATAGTATCTTCTCTTATTCTATATAAAATCTAAACTCAAACCTAAAACCGTATAATATCTTCTTTTATTACTTTTGTTTGTTAGTTTTTAGTTTTAATTTGTAATGGTCTAAATACTTATAGTGAAACCAGTTTTCTTATGGTTGTTTAAATTCTAGAATAGTATATCGCTATTATAGAAAAACATGTTGCTATTGTGAAACTAATATAGGGCTATATTTATATTTTTATGAAATTAAAGTGTTATATATATATTTTTGTTATTTAATTATGTGAATCCGTGGTCCTAAACCGATCCAATCTGTATTTAAATGGATTGGTTCGAATTGGTTTCATGATTTAAACAGATTGGATTGGCTCCAATTTTTCAGGAACCGTAGATAACGGATTGGTTCTGGTTTTACCCCAATCCGGTCCAATCTGGACCATGCTCACCCCTATCCACTTATTGGCATGATACGATTCTGAGAGTGGGATGTGATCAGCCCCTGCTTCATTATCTTGCATGAGCCTGATGTTCATATCTCCCGTACTGCTTTCAGGGTATGTTCCCCTTGCCTGGCCTGTACTCTGACATTCAGTTCTAAACTCTATTTCAACCCATATGACTAATCCTTCCATCTTCGTATTTTGCATTACCTTGTGTGTTCTATGCGTAGTTTCGATTCGCTACCTGAGGTGGCGAACTGGTACCAGGCTGTCCCAAAGATAGTTCCCTTTATAGTAGATGGTTGCGGTTTTTGGCCTTTCTGTTGTGCTTTGGGGGATGCAAGCGTCAACCACAACCACATTGCTACGATGATGGAGAGGTAGTGGGACACCACCAACTTCTTCCACTTCCCAAGCTTTGGAGAGATAACCATCACTCTAGAGGACTTTTCGATGCTAACGAGTCTTCCAGTTGGCGGTGACCCTATCCCTCTCAACCATACACCAGCGTATATGAATGATGCCATGATGTACTTCGTTGGCGATATTCCTCCTCACAGCGGGGGCCTTGTATGCTACCGTCGATTCCATGATCATTTTCGCAGTCAGCAACAAGTCTAGGCAGAGCATGTTGCCTAGTATACTCGTGGCTTCTTGTTGTCCTTGTTCGAGAACATTTTGTTTGTGAACAAGGAGAACAAGGTCCACCTATCATATCTTGCGGTGATGGTCAACATAGACTAGATCTGTAATTATGACTGGGGTGACGTAGCTCTCGCTACACTATGTGGATATGCGAGTGCCCCCTCGCGTAATCAGGGGACTACTATCAACAATCTTTGGCTCATCTTGAAGGTATTGTCTCTTTACTATCTTTTTTGTACCTTATCTACTTTGTATATTTGCCTCTCTATCTGTTTCTTCTACATTCTACTCATTATTGATATTGTTGTTCTGTCGTGCAGATGTGGCGCTTGTAGTACTTTTTAGTACTTGTTCCGGGGGTATGCGATACCTCTCTTGATGGGTACCCATGCATCATCTGCTATCACTGTTAATATTTGGATCACACCCCATTTTTCTCTACCTTTAATGAGTGTCGAGCTTTCTTCGATACCGTTACCCCTGAGCACGTAAGTCTATATGCTCTTTTTGAATTCAGTCTCTGATTTTTTTTTCCTTTTATGCTTAATTCTGACTATGCTTTCTCTATTTCAGATCATGTGGAGATTTTGGGCCGGTGTTGATGTTGCGGGCATCGACTGGTACCCAACGATATGGGCGATTATTGAGCAGAGGATCCTCTTGAAGTGCCTATACTGCAAGGTTTGGTATTTGGCTGAGTGGGTTTGCCACCAGTCTTTAGGGATGCTCTAGCTTCGAGTTTCGATCATCGTTCTAGAAAGAGTACAAGGGGCCGATGATTATTCTGAGAAGGAGGTGGCTACAGCCATGGAGGGTGTCAATGCAGCTGATGTGTTGGTCGAAAACGATTTTATAGAGTACATCCAAGATCATTTGATGAGGCAACTGGTTGGGGTAGCTCCTCCTGGTGTTCCACGCATCTTTCCGCCTCACGAGATTGTCCGAGGTCATGGCCATAGTCTGGGCCCAGATGCAAAACAGGTCGGAAGGGCCAGTGTTGCTGTGGCTGTTAAGGGCTTGCCAGCACTCTCGACTTCCTTAGCTTTTGCACAAGTTGGCAACACTCTCATTCTCTCAATTCGAGCTCCAGTGGTGACTACCCTTTGGTTGCCAGAGGGAGTTGAGCAGGTGCCTTCACTTTTCTGTCATCATATTATGCCCCTAATGTTTGCTGATTTCTGTTCTTCCATTCTAATACCTTGTTTTGCCTGATCCATATTCCCCGAGGGCACATAGAGGAGTGCTACCGAGTGATTGATAGCTTGCTATTGCTGGTGTAGAAGTATGCCACTGGTGCTCGGGCTCTGATTCAGGTATTTTCTCTTCCTTTCCATTTCTTTTTGATTTTGTAATTCTATGCTAATATACAGTATTATGATCTTTGTTGTGTCTGAATAGGTGGATGGCCCCTTTCCAGCAGGTGAGTGGCGCATCTACTTCTTATGTTGCTGGAGCCAGAGATTCTAATGTAGATTATGAGTCGGATAACAGTGAGGAGAGTGATGATGATAATGATGGCGATGGCGCCCCCGACTTTCTTTCTTCTTCACAGCACCCTCGATGAGGTTGAGTGGGATTCATATACCTTAGCTTAGGATTTTTTTTTTTTTTTAAACCATTGTATAGGATGCTTGGGGGATGCCCCATGTTTTTGTAATAACTTTTGTACAGCTCAGAATCATAATGTATGCAATGAAGCCCAATTTTCATCCAATATTCCAATTTCATTTCATTTAATCATGTGTTTGACTATTGAATATGAAAATGACTCGTTACACAAGAATTTGGAAAAGGAAAGTAAAAATTACGACTTGAAAAAAAGCTTTACAATCAATCTAGAGACCTAAAACAAAAAAACTCTTTAACATTGATGCTGGAATGCCCCATTGCCCTCAAAATATTTGTGTATCATGCCCATGAAATGACTAAACCAAAATGCCAAACTGCCAAGCCAAATACAAAGGTGCGGCCATACCTTTCCGCGTGGATTTCTTCTTGGCCATGCATGCAAGTGTAGGCGCGCACAGGAGGTGTGGCCACATGTTCCCTTGACGTAGTCTTTCTGGGGTTTAGTTTAGTAAACTGCCAAGACTTCGTTTTGGCTTATCGATATCTCGTTTTGCATGTGGATGTGCATAGACAACCTTTATCTATGAACTCTCAACCTTGAGTCCTTCCCTCAGAACAGTCTTGATGGCGCTGAACGGATCAATTTTCAGAGATACGGACTAAACTCGTTATTCCCTCTCAGTAGGATTAGCATTGATTTACCCTTTTTTCGTGTGGCAGCTCAATTTTGGGATTCGCCTGTTCATGTTTTTTGATTCGGTCATCAAGAGCTATGCTTCACTTTTGAGGAGTTCAAAGCTTTGCTACAGTGTACTCCAAGGGCTGATTTAGTGTCTGACGCCATTGGTGGGTTATTGTGGATGCCATGCCTTTTTCGAAAGGAACATTTCCACCCATGTTGTGTCGACTCGTTAATTCCTTATCAAAAGAGTCGCTACTTAATTTTATGGAGAATTAAGAAATCTTTAACAATGATCCGTTATATTCAAAGATTGTTAATTCAAGAGCTAAAGTATAAAAGGGAAAGGTCATGGAATGAAAGTACCACCATTTTTCCCAATCCGGACATTGGCTTCTACTAATTCTCTATTATATGATTTTAGTGAATAATTATTATATACAATCCATTTTAAGCCTAAAACCATTACTACCTTAAAATTAGATGATTTGAATAAAAGAAATATCATTCACTTTAGATTAAATGAGTAAAATCATGATTTTCATAGAAATGATGGTTTTCCAAGAAAATAGATTTGACTTTATCATGGCCATAAACATAAATTAAAATAAACAATATTTATAGAAATCATTCAAAACAAACAATTTTGCATAGGAAACATTTAACTTGGATTATTTAGGAACAATGCATAGAACAAGCATATACTATGAGATCGGAGGAAACCTACATGGATGCCCACACAAGCACCTTAGATGCATTCTTAGGCCAAGTTTGGGAAGACTAAATAAGTGCACTTTTTGACTTTTATTGTATTATGTATAGAAAAAGTAGAGAGGAGATGTTGATTGATGTGACCCAAAAAAGATAAAAAGATAAAATAAGTGCACTTATTTTGGTATGCCAAACTTGGCCTAAATATGATCCTAACATATATCTAAGCATACAAATGATATCCTTAAGCCCGGTTCGAGGTTACTAGGGTGATGAACATGCAAATAAAGCAACTAACAAATAAAAAAAGGAAAATATGCTAAACAACATGATAATCAAACCGGGCTTAATGCATGATTTCTATATGATTAAATAAGCCTAAACATGTTGTTCTAATAAAAATAAAGAAAATATGCAAGAATAGGCGAGAAATCTAACAAAATAGACAAACTACATGATGGAATGATGGACTAACACCCTAGCTATGATTAACTACTAAAATGAAGGCTAAGCGTCATTTTGGGAACATAGTAAAAAGTCACGTTTTTAGACAAAGTATTCAAAAACTTGGCTGCCAAAAACACAAGAAAATCCTTTTGGGAAGTGCCAAAAACGCAGCCCTAAAATTACAAATTAGGGCCTATGAAAAAATAAATAAAAAAATAAATCCTTATGTTGGGTAAGGATATTTTGGTCATTTTAATTTGATTTGAAACCATAAATAAATAATAAACTAAAAAGCAAAAAGTCAGCTTTTTACTAACTTCCCAAATTACTTCCAAAAAAGCCAAAAAAACTTGGTAAAAAGCTAAAAGTCAGCTTTTTACCAACTTCCCAAAACAACCCTAAAAGAGGTACTGAAATAAATTAGAGAAGTTTACCTGTTGGTTTGATCAAACCGAGGGCACGCAAAGAGAAGTGCAAGAAAACTAAGGTTACATTTGGTAGAATTTTCTAACTATAATTTGAGTGTAGAAGTTATATTTTGAGTTTGTGAGTTTTAGAATTATGATTTGAGTGTGGAAAATTTGTTTAGTGAAAAAGTTTTGAATTGAGTGTGGAATTTTTCATGTAACATATAATATTTGATACAAAAACTTACAACTCATAATCAAACATACAACTCAAAATTATATTAAAACACAAAAAAAAATTTTAAAATTCAGAAAATATTTTTTTCTAATATATAAAAATTAACATATGTCAAAAAAAAAAAAAAAAAAATTGCACTGTTTTGGTCAACCGGCCGGATAACTGGTTAGTCCAAATTTTCCTGCCTTCGGCAGAGTTTTCAAAACTGAGTGTGAAATTACATTTTAAAAATTCTAAACAAACGCCATGCGCAAAACATGGTTGGAAACATATTTAGAAAGGCTAACCAAACACAGCCTTTGTTTCCTTACTTGCAAGCCTCCCTCAAGCAAGGGTTTCTAAGTTATAGTCTAACAAATTCATAGCCAACATAGATATTATTTAATAAATCTTGACGAGAAGATTCTGAAAATACCAATTTTATTAAAAACCAATATATAGATCAAAAGTTATTTCATTTTAAATTTTGAAATATAAAATTAATTACTAAGGACAGGATTTCCATAAAAAATGGAAACAAATTTGTTTGCTCTTCTCGAAATAGGCGTTTCTTCTCCAAAGGGTTTACAAATTAAAAAAATTTAGACTGTCATTTTCATTAAAAAAGAGCTCAAGGAGGGGGTTTTGGCCAAAAAACGTATGTATTTTCATTAGTTTCATTCAAACTTATATGGGTACTTAATTAGGTTAGAGGTTCATTTATGAAACGTTTAGATCAGTAGGCTTAAGTTTAAATCTTTTGGACCAAAAAGATATTGATCTGTCCAAAAGAAAACTTATTTGTCCAAGTATCTGTCTAAATGTCACCTATATGTAAACGGGTCACTTATCAATTCAATGTCACCTATTTGTTCACCTCACCATTACTAACTATAGTTGTTGGGCACCGGCAACTTTCCAATGACTTTTCTAGCGAATTTTTTGGTGACTTTTCAACGCTTATCCATATCAAAAAAAAAATAAAAAAAAAAGGGTTAAATCTTAGACCACACAATATATGCTGTGGAATTCTCACCAATTAACTCAACTTACATTCCATAAATTAATTAAATACATAATCACAAAAAATGAGAAAGAGGAACATAATAATCAAAATTTGGTGTATGGGCCAATTGTTCGGCTTAAATCTCGCTGTTCTGTGATTCATAATTAATGTGGGGACATAATTCTCGTCTTTGCCATGTGACTAGGTTTAGTGTCGAGGTGCCACATGGTGAAGTATAACTGGTCGAGGTGTGGACGCAATTTAGCACCTTGTCCGAGATATTCGACGTAGGACCAAAGTCCTTTGTCAGTTGACTCTTACATTGGATAAATTGCAGGTTGCGTTTGGTAGAGTTTTCTAAATATAATTTGAGAGTAGGAGTTATATTTTGAGTTTGTGAGTTTTGAAATTATGATTTAAGTGTGAAAAATTTGTTTAGTGTGATACAAAAATTTACAACTCATAACCAAACACACAACTCAAAATTCTATTAAAGCACATAAATTTTTTTTTAAAAATTCGAAAAATATTTTTTTTCAAATATATAAAAATTAACATATGTTAATTGCAAAAAAAAAAAAATTGGGGCCGAATGACCGGTGAGACGACCTGTTGTTAGTCCAAATTTTCCCGCATTTAACCGAGTTTTCAAAAGTGAGTGTGAAATTATGATTTGAAACTCCTAAACAAACGTGAAGCGCGAATGATATGGTGGAATTGTATTTTGAAAATACAACCAAACAGAACTGTAATTCCTCATAGAGTTATGTCCTAATTTAATTAGGAGAGATGAATTTTTGGTGATTTGTTATTTCCAAAAAGAAAAAAAAAAAGAAGGTGATTCTATTTACACAGTACACATCATTACTTAGTACACACACAAAATAATTTTTAGGGTTTAAAAAAAAAAAAAAATTTAGTTCACATCTTAGCTTTTCATTACTAACCCTATATTAACACACCACTAACTATTTGAATAAACACTATTACACACACCAAAAACTTTTTATCATCACCACTACACACAACAAACCCCCACAATCTTCAGAACAGAGATCAACAGAGACCATCTTTGTCGGTTTTAATCTCCATCACCGGTGGAGGTTTCATTCAGCCTCCATCTTTACAGGTTTTGATCTCTATAGTTGGTGTTGAAATCTTGTCGTCTCGTCGTTTCAGATCACCGGTGGAGTATTTCATTCGACCTCCATCTTCGTCAGCATTGATTTTCATTGTCAGTCTTGAACTCTCATCTCTCGTCGTCGTTCCAAATTCATCAAATTGGTCATGTTCATAAATACGAAGTTGAACAAACTTAATATGTTCAAAAATTTATATCTGAACAATGAATAACAGTTTAATTTATTTTAACTGAACTAACTTAAAATGTTGAATTTTTTATGTATGAATATTTAATATTTGGTCAATCTTAATAATTTGAACAATAATCTAACATTGTGTAAAAGTTCAACTCTAATTATTCGAACACGACGAATAAACTCACATTCTCAACATACGAACGAGATAAATAAAAAACCAAAAAATTAAGTCATAAACTAACTTTTTTGATGTTCAAATCAACGTTTTCAATGTTTATCTCAGAACCAACCATCTCAGATGTGCAAATCTTCAAAATTAATTGATTTTGATGTTCCTAAATCCTAAATCTTCAAGGTAATAATATTTTGAATTTAAAAAATTAAGTATAATGGAGAAGAGTATGGAGTGAGTTAATTGATATTGAATGATATCGTAAGTGTATGTTAATGGTGAAGATGATGAAGAAATATAATATTATATGTTAAAACCTTAAACCCGATAGGAATTATAGTGTGTGAAAAGTATTTTGTGTTTTCAAATATGAAAATTTTGAATGGATAGAATACATCTCATGTTGTCCTTAATGGTCATTTCATTAAAGGATATTATTGAAATATAAATTTAATTTATTAATGATGTCTACTGAGAGTATTAGCGGTGTGTAAACAGAATTACCAAAATAAATAATAATTTGACTAGAATATGATCACTAGAAAGAAGAAGGCATCGATAGGCACCCCATGAATCGGTGGTATGTGAGTTATTGCTTGAATTTAGGTCTTGTTTGAAAATTTTCAATTTTAGCTAAAAAATTAAAAAATTAATATAAATTGTCATATCATTCTTCCTATTTTTCGATATTTTTTTTATAAAAATCAAAAAATTAATAAAATAATCTATTTCTAAATATGGGCGTATGGTTAGTCTTTCAATTTATGTTATTCACTTGCTTCATGGTCAATATTGTTGGTTATAATATTGATGAATGCTACGAGCATGGTTTTGAAAATCGGACCGGAATGGTTGGTTTGACCGGTTAAACCGTCAATTGGTCGGGGTTTCGGTTTGGATATACCATTTAAATCGTTCGAATATAAAAATCGGCCTATTTAGAGAGAATTGGGAAAACCGACTGTTGAACTGGAAATTTTGATTTTATTTTTTGACTTCTAATTTTTTTTTATTCTTTCTTTCTTTCTTTTTTTCTTATTATAAGAATATAAGACTATAAGAAATTTTTAATTGGAAACTCTCTTTCAAGGGTCTCCTCTTGTGAGAAATCCATTAAGAGTTTGAAATTATTGTGAAAATCTTTATCTATTTATAAGAAAAAAAAATTTCCAAAAAAACTCAAGAAATCTATGTGAGATTCAATCAAATGTATTGGAGAGAGGCTTGAAATTTTGATATCCCTCCAAAATTTTTGCTCTTCTTTCAATCAAATTATTTGAATTAAAATCACATGGAGGGAATATTGAATATTTGATTTTCTCTTCCAAAATTAAAATTAATAATATTTTAAAATATATTATTATATTTTTCAATAAAAAAAATTAGGAGAAATATTTAAGATAATTTAATATTTCTAATTTTTAATTTTATTATTTATATTTTTATTTAAATATAATTTTAATATATTTATGACATTACAGTTCGATTCCGATTCAATCTAATAGTTAAACTGATGACCCGTTCACCTAATTGTTTTTTCGATTTGCTCATCGATCCAATTTTTAAAATATTGGCTACAAGACAAGGCATACTATTGACAAATGTCAAAGGAGGCAAGTGCGTGTACCCAAAACACAAGAAGGAAATATGAGGGATGTTAGGCATGTTTGTTTGGAGGGTTAGAGGGGGGATTAGTATTGGTAATGAGGTAAGACTCACTAATATTGTGTTTGTTTTGAGAGATGGAGATGTAATTAATAGTGAGTTTCGGATAATGAATTCCCTTCGGGGAGAGGATTCAGATGGACCTTCAAGACTTGGTATTAGAAAAATAGTCTGCCGAATTAGAAAATTTTTTATTTTTATTTTTATTTTTTACATGTTGGGTATTTTATTTTGAACGTTTATGTTTAATTTTTATATTTTTTGTTAAGTGAAAATAATTATTTTATTTGTTTTATTTTTTTTGGAATTTTTTTTTTTTTTAAAATTTTTTCACATGTTGGACATTTTTTTTAAAACATTGATGTTTAATGTTTTTGTATTTTTTTTATTTATTTTATTATTTATATTTATTTTATATAAAAATAATTTAGCAATCCTTACACTAATAACTACCATCAAAACAAATCTAATTTGACTTAATTTCCTCATTATCAATCCCCTCATTATGAATCTTCTGATTATGAATTCCTTCTATTTTACCTCTGAAAACAAACGGAGCCTTAAAAATCCTAAATAATCTATTAAATTTTTTTACTAAATTTCTCACATGATGTAATACCCACACACATAAATTTGTGTTGGACAGCATACGAGAGTTCGGTAGAAAATTTGATAGATTATTTAGGGTCGGCAGTATTTTCCAAGGAAATATAGAGCAACAATGTTATATATACTTTCTCAGATTGCACAAATTGACACTGCAGAAGATCATGGTCCCTCGAATATGACTACCGCTTCGCATCAATTTTGGGTATTTTTCTCAAGTATTTCGCTTTTCTTTGTGGTACTGATTCTCAAACATACACCAACAACAAGCCTCGCTTCCCGCACTTTTTTCATCTAACTTTCATATTCATCTCTCTCTGCATGCTTGTGTGTTTATCGATGTATATCATACTCTTATACGCATGTCTATTTATCATTTAGTATTCTCCTTTTTTTATTTTATTTTTATTTTAAATCAGTATTCTCCTCTTTATTTAAAAAAATCAAAATTATTTTTCAAAATTAATGTGCTAGTAGTTAATGTAGAGTTTGTGTTGGTATTTATAGGCGAGTATGGGTATTCACTTAAAGATTAGACCCACTTTTTAGAAGTGATGTGTTTAGAAGAGGATTGGTTGATAATTAAATATTATCTAATTATCAACCAATTATGTTCTTAACACATTTAAAAAAAAAAAAAAGATTTGTATATCATTTTCCTTTATAGATTGGCGGAGGTAAGGGTGCGTTGGTATTGGTAAGAGTTTGGTCTGCAAAAGTTTTACCTATTTATTTGTTTTTTTAAATAAAGTTTTTCATGCAAATAAACTAGTTTTTGGTTGATCAGGGAAACGTTTTCTGTTAAAATTTTCAATTTCTCTCATACCAAATGTCAGAAATTGCGAAAAACATTGTCTAGAAAATGTTTTTGTTATAACAAATGGGACGTTCATTTATATTAGTTATGAAGATTTATCCTACATTGTTTGCCACTGTTGGTCTAATTGGTCAGAAACATTTGATTGTTATTTTTGGTTTGGGACAATCGGATTTGGCAGAGTCTGATATCACGCTAGTGGTTAATGTTCAAACTTTGTTCATAATTTGTTTTCTTTTTAGATGTTCAGCATCATGATTGAAGATTTTTATTGTTGACTTTGATCTTTTTTTTTTTTTAAATTATAATGTCTGTTTAGGTAAGAGTTCATTACTAGGGGAGGAAAAAAGAATCAGCAATGCGGTGGTTTAGAGCTGGGTCTAGCATCACAAAGCTTCCCATTAGGAGAACTCTGTCTCAGCGTGGTTTCTATGCTGCAAGAACACGGGTCATCACGGTCCAAAATCGTTATTTTCATACAACTGTTTTGAAATTGAAGGCACAAGCGGCACCTGTCCCTCGACCTGTGCCGCTCTCTAGGTTAAGTGACAACTTCTTAGATGGGACTAGCAGCGTCTACCTAGAGGAGCTCCAGAGGACTTGGGAGGAAGATCTCTATAGTGTTGATGAATCATGGGACAATTTCTTTAGAAACTTTGTTGGCAAGGATGCCACATTGCCTGGAATTTCAGGTCAAACCATTCAAGAGAGCATGCGATTGTTGTTGCTTGTGAGGGCTTACCAGGTTAATGGTCACATGAAAGCCAAATTGGACCCATTGGGTTTGGAGCAGCGTGAAATTCCAGATGACTTAGATCCGGCTCTTTATGGGTTCACAGAAGCTGATATTGATCAGGAATTTTTTATTGGAGGAATTTTGTCTGAAAACCGACCTGAGCAAACACTCCGAGAAATATTGGCCCGGCTTGAGCAGGCTTATTGCGGGACCATTGGTTACGAATACATGCACATTGCTGATCGTGATAAATGTAACTGGTTGAGAGACAAGATTGAGACCCCAACACCAATGCAGTACAATCGGGGGCGTCGTGTGGTTATGTTTGACCGGCTCGCATGGAGCATGCAGTTTGAGAATTTCTTGGCCACAAAGTGGACAGCAGCAAAGAGGTTTGGTCTTGAAGGCGGTGAGACTTTAATTCCCGGCATGAAGGAGATGTTTGACAGGGCAGCGGATATTGGGGTTGAGAGCATTGTTATTGGAATGTCTCATAGAGGAAGACTGAATGTTTTGGGTAATGTTGTTCGGAAACCATTACTACAGATCTTTAGTGAGTTTCGCAGTGGCACAAGGCCTATAGATGAAGTTGGGCTTTACACAGGAACCGGTGATGTCAAGTATCACCTAGGAACTTCTTATGATCGGCCAACTAGGGGTGGGAAGAGAATTCACTTGTCTTGGTTGCAAGCCCAAGTCACTTGGAAGCTGTAGATCCGGTAGTTGGGAAAACTAGAGCCAAACAGTATTACTCTCATGATGTGGATAGGACAAAGAACGTGGGTGTTTTAATTCATGGAGATGGTAGTTTTGCTGGACAAGGTGTAGTATATGAGACCCTTCATCTTAGTGCACTTCCAAATTACACTACTGGGGGAACTATACACATTATGGTGAACAATCAAGTTGCCTTCACTGCAGATCCAAGCTCGGGAAGATCTTCTCAATATTGTACTGATGTTGCCAAAGCCTTGAATGCCCCCATCTTTCACGTCAACAGAGATGATTTGGAGGCAGTTGTTCATGTTTCTGAACTTGCAGCAGAGTGGCGCCAGACTTTCCATTCAGATGTTGTGGTTGATATAGTGTGTTATTGTAGATTTGGGCACAATGAGATGGATCAGCCGTCTTTCACACAGCCACATATGTACAAGGTTAGCCTTATTATATATTTAGTTTTCTAGACCTTACCGCTCTTGTTAGAATTGGGGTTGCAAGCTTAATTTTTGTTACTTTCGGATTTGTTTCTGGTTATGACACTACATCTATTATTAACATCTATTTGAATTTAGTGAGTAATTTTTTTATATTTGTGATGTGGAATGGGTGCTGATAGGTCATCCGGAATCACCCCTTAGCACTTGAGATTTATGAAAAAAAACTTTTAGAATCTGGTGAGGTGACGAAGGAAGACATAGATAAGATTCATAAAAAGGTCAATTCAATACTTAATGAAGAATTCTTGGCCAGCAAAGATTATGTCCCTAAAAGAAGGGACTGGCTTTCCACTTATTGGTAGAGATTCAAGTCTCCAGAACAGATTTCACGAGTCCGAAACACGGGTATGTTGTCTGTGTTTGTCTGTTTTCACTTCCTCTGTAACTCTTATTTTTTTGGCTCAAAATTTTATTCTGTTCTGCAGAGTCAAGCCAGAGATTTTGAAGAATGTTGGCAAAGCAATCACGAGCCTTCCGGATAATTTTAATTCTCATAGAGCAGTCAAGAAGATTATTGCAGAATGCACACAGATGATTGAAACAGGGGAGGGCATTGACTGGGCACTTGCTGAAGCACTTGCTTTTGCTACATTGCTTGTAGAAGGAAATCACATTAGGCTGAGTGGTCAGGATGTTGAGAGAGGAACTTTTAGTCAGGCATGCTGTACTTCATGATCAGGAAACTTGGGAGAAGTATTGTCCTTTAGACCATGTTGTCATGAACCAAGATGAGGAGATGTTCACCATAAGCAACAGGTAAGGTCAATATCATTTCTTCCCTATCCTCTATTCAACTTTTATTTGTTTTTCTTCTCTTTTTGTGTTGTTTGAGATCTACTATGCATCTTTGTTTGGATGAAAGCATTGTAGTTGGTAACAATCGAATGTATCATGTGTTATTGCAATTCTCTATATAATCATCATTTGGGTGAGTAAGATGATAAATAAATAAAGGCCACCACATGGACCTAATGTTCAAGTTGGACGAAATATCTTATATATCTTTAGGTCACCCTTTGAATCTGTGTGCTGTGTCTGTGCGTCCTCTCTATAATTGCTTTTTGTCACTCAAAAGTTAAGTTATTTTATGATGTTCTGGCAGTCCTGAAGTCGAGACTAATTTTACATTCTGTGTCTCCTCGTATTATATTAAATTGCCAAAGATGAGTTCTCTTTGATTGCTAAATCCACAACGTATTGTTTGAAAGAGATAGTCATGATGCATTGTCCATCAGCTAATCAGCCGCAGGTATAATGCACTTCTTGTACACTGCAAACCCATATTGTCTCATCCCACAACGTATTGTTTTAAAGAGATAGTCATGATGCATAGTCCATCAGCTTGCAGCTATGATGCACTTCTTGTATGCTGCAAACCCATATTGTCTCATCCCCCTTCTCCCTTCATCATTCCTTCATGCTCAAATGTTGATAATTATAAGAGCACTTTGCAGTTTTGTTTTGTTTATTTTTATTTTTATTTTTATTTTTTTAAAGGCTTAAATTTAATATTGAATTAGTTTTCTGGTTGATGTCTTGTAATTATTTATGACGTTCATACAAAAATTTCAATGTTGTCTGGGATTTTTTCGTCTTTGGATACCACTGTTCCAATTCCTTTTTAGTCATTAAATAGAGAATCTT